>KV750038.1:0-37962 GCA_001692915.1 Glonium stellatum
ATGGGGTGTCGGGAAACAAATGTCTTGGCACTATAGTCTATTTCTTGGCGCTGCTTGGCTCAACTTTTTCCAAGCTCTCTCTGCCGACTTCCGTCCTTTCGCCTGGCAACTGCCACCACCGGGGTTGCTATACCGAGCGAGCTGTCCGATTTTAAACAGGCAGCTCGATTGTTAATGCTCTGCGGCGTTATGAATCCTCAGAAGAAATATAACGACATGCAGGCGGGAGCGGGCTTAACGATACCTACCTCCGTAACGTCCTGAGAATGCCATCACTCCAATATCTCACAAACACCCTGCGAAATAACAAGATCAATCTCTTCTATTTTCAGTTAGTGTCTAGCCACCACTTCTTCGTTTCCTCCTGGTATTTACGTAATTGGACTATATACTTAATCTAATCAGCCTTTTAGGATTTTCCTATTTCTCGGGGCTTCTGTTCTGAAAAGCACAGTTCTCACGTCACATGGTTTTAGACATGGCAATATAATTTTACCATGTTCTATAGAGACAATCGTCAATGGAGATTTCATACCAGTGAGCATGAAATTAACATTCCTCCAGGCTCCAAGTTTCCGATATCTATGACCCAATACGTCATCTCCGTAAATCTTAATGTAGCCATATGCAACGCTTAATCTACATTTGCCTCTAGGTTATCCAGCATTACTTCTCTCTCACAAATCTTATTGCGCAGGACATATCACCACAGCGGACGGCTGTGCGATCCGCATATAGGCATATTCTACGTATCTAATTAAGGAGTAGAGGTAGCTCCTGCCTATTGATGCCTTGTAAAGTCAATTCCATCCTATCCGTAT
Organism: Glonium stellatum; assembly: GCA_001692915.1. Lineage (NCBI taxonomy): Eukaryota > Fungi > Ascomycota > Dothideomycetes > Gloniales > Gloniaceae > Glonium > Glonium stellatum. The sequence continues at coordinate 822 of KV750038.1, forward strand.
CCACGCATGTCTGTTGGCGTGATTTCAATTCATGGAAGCTCATGGTGATCAACTAAATAGGTAAGTTGTACTGTTCACATCATAGAATATCACTAGTACACCATGGTCTATCGCAAATTAAAGAGATTCTCTGATTTCCTCGATTGGCCTACAAAATACTGTATCAAAATGGAAGCACATCGTGACGCGCCTATTATTGTTCGAGCCCAGGCCCCCTGAACAAACCTGCTCGCTGAATCCTTGGAATTTCTACCTACTGAGAAACGGAGTCTCGAGGCAGAAAAGCGAGGGTATGTTAATGCCTAAGCTAATATGAGTATTAGCTTCTCTTCTCAGCTATTGCAAATCTCATTTAAAGCGTTATATTATAACATAATATTAATAGAGTAGATGCGATATTGTTATTCTCTCCGATATACGAAATATCTACCGACCGATGATAGGTCGTCAAGGTGCAATCTAGGACTCAAGCCCTAAGCTCCACTTTGAGAGCTCGGGAAGTAAAACCTAAACTTAAGCTAAACTACAACAATTCCAGTTGATATATATCTCTGGGATTGTCACTAGCTCTAAAGACGGGTTCGTCTGGTTATAATATAATCCCCCGTAAATCAGTGCAGTCAACGATCAGCGCAGAATAGAGCTTTACTTCGCGAGCATGATGGTTTTCTCGATATTTCACCACCGAAGTTTCATTTAATGCATATACACTGCTACTAATATAGATAAATACTACGCGGTATTTATCGTAATTTTTCCATTCTCAGCTAGGTTTGTATGGAGAGAGAAAAAACGGCGACTAGCTTGTGGAATGAAAAGTCTCTGCGCAGGTAATCTCATCTACGACCTTCTACGGCAATGCTGGGCTGTCCATTAAAAGGGAGTTATGGAATGCAGAGATAGCCTACCTCTGCTCTCTGCATCAAGTTCATGCCCTGACAAGATTGCACGAACCTGTTCACGGGGTTTGTGGCCTTGCTTGAGGGTCTCTCGGTACTTGTATTCGGGTAACGTATGAGCTTCAAATCCACTTGGTTAGCTTGGACCTATCATTAGGGTGGTGGTTTGGTGGCACAAATTATATCGATACGCGCCTTAATAAAGAAGCCGACGGGCATGGTGGATGCTGTTCTAAATTCTACACTTTCACAAACAAAATAAAAAGATCTCCGACACTAATTTATTAAAGTCGAAGCGTCACACTGCTCCTATTAACGATAAATTCTGACTCTGAAGGAAGAAGCTATGGAGAGGTTTTCAAAAATGTGGGGATGACAGTAGGAAGGCACAGTTCCGTATAGTCAACACAATCGTGCGGATTGCACATATGCTATTGTGCCCAATGGCTCCGTCAAGAGATTGTACAACGCTTGTCGACCTCAAATGCGCGGACGCTGGCCTCGGACCCTTCAGTAGCAGACGCCACCGATACTTCCATACGGCTTGCAATTATTGGGAATTGCCATACTTGCCTTGCGCTAATGTTCCCTTCTTGAACCTTCGTTCTGGATGTCTTGCCCTTTCTCAGGGGATATCTCGGACGAAGACCCTTCGCGGCTACAGCACAGCTACCAACTCGCTCACCTCATGATATAGCCTGCAAGATTTATGATCTATAACTGTACATTTTTTCAAGCGAGCAATCCCACTGAGTGTGGAAGAGGTGAAGCGCCATCAAGGACCTGAAGTACTGTGCAAGAAAAAAACTCTTCTTTACGTTTACAAACGACAGCATCATCCGACTGATTTAGAATTGTCCTATTGAATACGTTCAGTACGACCACCCATTAATGAATGCTCTGTAGATTTCTGCAGCTGTGCAGGTGCTGCAAAGCCTTCTCGTTTAATATGTTGAAGGCTCGGTTGGGACACCCTGTCGTCCGGTGCAGAGTAATAAATATTGTACAGCTTGAAAGAAAAATATCGGAGAAAATTAATCTTAAAGACTTCAATGAGACATACAGATTTGGAATGTAGACTACGGATGGGAAGAGGTACAGAATATTTGCAGACAAGTCATAAAAGATAGCCATTTTGGCAATAGATAAGATAATCAACGTCAGCTTCGCCCGACAAAATGGGTATGTCCCTGAAGTAGCTTCGCGTTACCCGGGAGCTGCTTAAACTGGCCTGAGGATATGGCTGTATTCGACATGTTTCTTAAATCTTAACTTTAAGGATTAGCTGGAGAATTTTTTCTAGGTACCTTAGAATTGAAAATTATAACGTCTTATAATTAATTTACTTTATAAATACCATGATTACCCTACTACATAGAGCCACTAGCAAGCAATTAACTACTTATATAGATATAAAGTATATAAAAGATAATCCAGGTCGGGTGCTTGCAGCGGACGAGAGAAATTTAGCCCCCTTCGGCAATCGGCTGAGGGTGTGATGCCATGTAAAAATGCTAATTCGCGTCAAAACGACTCAACCCTCTTCCCAACCTGCTAAGATTGTCATAGATAGGACGACGAAGTCTTTTACCTAAGCAGAAAAGGTAAACCAAAAAACAATTTGTTTTACAGAAATTCCCTTGTCATTTTTGTACCTCATTTGCAGCTCTAATTATTTCTCTAGCCCTAGGCAACCTTAAACTTATTGCAACCATGACAATTACAAATTCTTAAGGTCTTTAAGGACACCTTGGGCACAAACTATGATGTGCATGATAATGGATAATTGGATACAATCTCCTTTCGAATAGGCTTAATATAGCTTCATGGTGCGACTCTATTCCAAGGTAATGTGAAGCTGAGATTGCAAGCGCACTGATACGTCTATAGCTGATTATCCTAGGCTCCATTAGTTCTACCTCAAGTCTGACTCATTCGCGGTGTGATTTGTGACGGCGGAACTCCGCAAAGAGTCATAAAAATCTCGACTGCTGATTGGTCGACATCCAATTCCTACTCCTGTGGGATCCAGTCCTCATTTGAGATTGAGACTGCCGAGAATCCTTTGTGGTCACTACGCACGTATGGCGACGATGAACACTTGTGAGATGCTATAACCTATGCTCTGTCTGAAACATAGTTCAAACCGTTTCCAATTAGGTTCCATTTATGTGTATCGGCAGGATTTGCAGCATTAATAATTAGGACTAGTCCGGGCTGTGACCGGGATCCTGCCCGGGGTTTTTGGTCCGGGCTTGATAGCTTGATTCCCACGTTATCTCAACACTCCAATTTCCTTTTGGCATAAATAAAGGACCTTGGTTAACCCCAAACTGACCCTGTTGGAAAATATTTGCTGGACATATCTATCTCGATTCCAATCCACTATCTTTATAATCCATACTCATAAATCATATATCTTTCTTGCCTGAATGCAAACAACGATGGCTGTGTCACTTTCCTCCTCAATCACGCTGCCCTGTGGATTAAAATTTCCAAACCGCCTTGTAAAGGTTCGTTTCTGCCCAGAACCCGTTGCTACCAGATAATCTTGATTCTAAGACTTCAACAAATTTTATAGGCGGCGATGGCCGAGGGGCTGGCGAGCGGAGAACATCTGCCAAATGAAAAGCATGTGCTAGCATACAGCCAGTGGGCTGAGGGGGGCTGGGGCTGCATTCTCACAGGTTGGCATATTCATCATTCTTATTTTCACTAGGCTCTAAGAGATATAATTATCATAGGAAACGTACATGTGGACAATATGCATATCGGTGCACCAAAGGATATCTTTGTCAAACCCCAAATTAGCAACGAGACCCGTCAAGCCTGGAAGCTATGGGCAGCTGCCTGCCAGCGGGGAGGAACGCCCGCGATTGTCCAAATCTGTCACCCAGGACGCCAGTCAGCAGCTGGGGATCGAAGTTTCTTTGAGAAAACAATCGCGCCGAGTGCAGTATCTTTTAGCATTGGCCCGGGTCTATTTGATTGGGCAGTTCGAGCGTTAGTTTTCGGAACTCCAAGAGAAATGACAATTAGAGATATCGAGAAAGTCGTCAATCAGTTCGCAACCACTGCGAAGTTAGCAGCAGACAGTGGGTTCTCAGGTATCGAGCTCCATGCAGCGCATGGATATCTTTTAGGTAAGTGTGAAACTCCTATGGCTTTTAAGATAGATTTTTGTTTCTTAAGTATCTCTAACATGTGCGTCTCCGTAGCACAATTTCTATCACCTCAGGTGAGCTTAGCCCTGGATAAAAAAAATATGATTTTCACAGAGTTTACTAATCTATATAGTCGAACCTTCGAACCGACGAATATGGTGGCACCCCTGCGAGGCGTGCTAAGATCGTAATAGATATTATCAAAGCTATACGAAAAGTAGTCCCCGCTTCATTTTGCGTGGGTCTGAAGATGAACTCAGTCGATGTACAAGAGTCGGATGACATGAGCGAGAGTTTAGAGCAATTCAGACTGATCGCTAATGAGAAGATTGACTTTTTGGAGATTAGCGGCGGCACTTATGAGGACCCACGAGTTTGTACCGCAATCCATAGTACGGTCCGCACATATTGACTGGACTGTAGATGTTCTTGGGAGGCAGCCCAGCTGCTGATGAGCAGGCTGTAACCCGAGGGTCTCCTCGCGAGGCATTCTTCCTCGAATTTGCACAGGCGGTTCGACAGAAGTTCCCCGATGTCGTCCTTATAGTCACGGGCGGTTTTCGTACCCGCCGAGGCATGGAAGCAGCTCTGAAAAGTAATTCATGTGACCTGGTCGGCCTTGGTCGGCCGGCTGCAGCGATTCCGCACCTGCCAAAGGATTTAATTTTGAATGATGAAGTGAGCGATGAAGATGCTCACATGAATTTTGCAAAGGTAAAAGTCCCCTGGCTGGCAAAAATGATTCCGTTAAAGTTAGTCGGCATGGGCGTTGAATCGGTGAGTTCTCGAGTATCTCCTCATTTTTTGATGCGCGAATGGACTAATTGCTGTTGTAGTCTTACTATGGATCGCAGATTCGGGTTATGGGAAATGGAGAGAAGCCGAAGCCACCACCAAGAGTGTAGTTTGATGGCTAGACCCAGTATAGGCTTCGACCTGCGTTTCGAGTGCGTATTCTTAATTTGAAGGTAACGTAGAATGATTTTTCAGGCATGATAACATCTCTGAATCGAGCCTAAAGTAGAATAGAGGAGAATAGAAGAAACCAAACGGCAAAGTCGGCGCTGAAGATAGAAAGGTTAGCTTTTAATACCATTCCAAGAAGCCAGTTTACTCCTGTGAAGGTACTTAGCTTGATAGAATTGACTAGATGCGTGAACTAGAAATCATGTCCCGTGGACTTTAAATTCATTTGGTGCAGCACACTCAATTTGTATTCGCTACTGATTTTGGCCAATTTCAAGATTTCTGGCATCGAAGATAGGCTTGATGCGGAAGCTGGTTTCTTATTATTTCTTTTAGTCCTCTGAATTTTGCCTTGTAGATTTTCGGGGCGTTGTTGCATGGAGCACTACGAATAATGTGTCGAGGAGTTGAAGAGACGACGTTGGCATTCCTGACTGACTCGCTGAAACGCGTTTTCGCGTTGTCTCCTGATTCAAGGACGTCGAAGCTTCCCAACCTCCATGACTTTCTTCCTCACAACAATCCCTCACGATATTGACTAAATACCTAAAAAATCCAGAGTTCTGAAATCCGCATTGTTTTATTTCGATACAATGGCAATCGGTCCTACTCCCAAAGCAACAAGTAAATGTTCCAAGGCCTCTGGTACTCTGGACCACATGATATCACGAAAGGTACTTCGCTCATGCTACTTACTCTGAGCTATATACTAACTTATTAATTCTATAAGCGTAAATCTTCCCTTGTGGAAGCTGAGAACGATGAGAACGATGACTACTCTCCCATAACGACCAAAAAGCCGCGCAAAGCGGCCTCAAAATCCAAAAAGGCCATCGCGGAGGCCGGAACCTGTTCTTTAAACAAGAAAGAGTTAGGGGACAGAGTCAAGAGCGCGCTGCGGCTCGAGAAGTACGGAACGCAGCGTACAAGGATTGATGTATGTTTTTGGGACCGGCAAGCAAAGACGCCACCGCCCCATGTCTTTGCATAACCCCTGAGTCTCTACAATTTCTGGTTAATGCTCGTGCTCATACATTGTAGTTAACAATGGACCTTGCCTACTTCAATTCTTTCTTTCGCAATCCTGAACTTAAAACCCCTATCGACATCACACCTTCGACTTTCGACGCTTCGACCCCAGTCGTCGTGGCAGAGCTGGGCCATGCGCAGGCCGGAGAGTTGCTCGGCGTAAGCAAAGTTAAAGGTGGTAACAGAATGGCCACCACTTATCTGGCGAGCATGTGTGTAGTCTTTTATCCTGCAAAGGGGAACGCCCGGGTGTGATTGGATGTTTTGTGAGGTTGAAGAAACCATTACAGCGTATATGATTTTGTAATAAAGCGATTGGTTATCATGCGTGTACATATTATGACGTATTTACTTTGAGTTGTCCACATCCTCTAACTGCCGTTTCTGGCTTTCTAAGGGACACGATGCTGCTCGGATAGTCCGATAAATTAGCGCTAGGATCTAAAGAGTATTTGAGGGCCTCTCAAGGTTTCTCAGTCTCTATTGAGTATATAATTTTTGTTGGGTGTCTTAATTTACGGAGCGAGAGCTCACCGTATCGGATAGCCATTGCGATCGCATTTAGAGAACCAATGTCTCCAGTCCTTCAGGATTTCCAGCTAGCAGAGGCCCAGGATGCTTAGAACCAAAACAAGGTAAGCGGGCACGATTATGTAGTCGTAAAAATCTCACATTCTCAATTTTTCTCCCATCCCGTCGTCTTTTAGACTCCGTTAATCATGACTACATACGGATTTCGAGCGTTCAAATGTAATGCGACCCAGAAACCAAGCATGAACACTCGATCCGGTTTCCGCATCAAAGATCAGAACATGGCACAAGAAAGGAGAAAGACATTTGAGACGTTCCGAGATCGCAAATCGAGACCGAAATCGTCAAGGCATGAGCACATGCAGACACTTTTTCTGAGCCCTCCCAGACGCAATACACGAGCCGTTCTATGAAGAAAAAGTAGCAGACTGAAATGAAAATCTCCACTGCACCCTGCCCATTCTACCCGCCTCGTTTCGCTTACACTATTATTCGTTTAACGGGTAGAGAACGCCTTTGTAACTATTCGCTTAAGGGCTAGCTCCTTCTTCTTCAGGTCATCTGCTCCGGCGTCTTCGATCTCGAGCTGGGCCATAGCATCGCTGAGGGCCGACTCAATCTTCTCTTTCTGACCACGCTTAAGCTTGATAGATGTAGTTGGGTCGGAAACCATCTCCTCAACACGGGCAATGTAGGACTCTAATTGTTGTCGGGATTCGAATTTCTTGCTGAAAGCTTCGTCGCTCGACTTGAATTTAGCAGCATCTGGAATTAATTTCGTCAGTTTTTACCTAGCAGAAGTTGTTATGTAGGGTAAGCTAAATCTTACCGTTGATCATGCTCTCGATCTCAGTGGATGAGAGCTTACCGACAGAGTTTGAGATAGTGATATTAGCGCTTCGACCAGAGGTCTTCTCGGTAGCTGTGACCTTAAGGATACCGTTGACGTCGACCTCGAAGACAACCTCGAGAACAGCATCGCCAGCCTTCATTGGTGGGATGGGAGCAAGAGTAAATTCGCCTAGGGATGTGTTGTCCTCGCAGTTGACACGCTCACCCTGGTAGACAGGGAATTGCACAGTCTGCTGGTTATCAGCAACAGTGGTGAATGTTCTCTTCTTGATGGTAGGAACAGTTTGGCCACGGGGAACGACAGGAGCGAAGATGTTGCCCTCCATAGCAACACCGAGGGAAAGGGGAACGACATCAAGCAAAAGCAGATCAGCAGTATCAGCTGATGTAGCCTTTCCGGAAAGAATACCGGCCTGAACGGCTGCTCCATAGGCGACGGCTTCATCGGGGTTGATGCTCTTCTCGAGCTTCTTGCCGTTGAAAAAGTCGCTCAGGAGTTTCTGTATCCGTGGAATACGGGTAGAACCACCAACAAGCACGATCTCGTCAACCTTGCTTTTGTCAATGTTAGCATCTTTCAGCACTTGCTCAACGGGCTGAATTGTGCCATTGAAAGCCTTCGCATTGAGGTCTTCGAAACGCGCGCGGGTAATGTTAGAGTTGAAGTCCTCTCCGTCAAAGAGGGAATCAATTTCGACAGTCGTCTGGGTACCGTTTGAGAGAGTACGCTTGGCACGCTCGCAAGCTGTCCGTAGACGACGGAGCGCTCGCGCATCCCCGGATAGATCCTTCTTTGTCTTCTTCTGGAACTCCTTCTTGAAGTGCTCCAGCAAGTTGGTATCGAAATCTTGACCGCCCAAATGGGTATCACCCGCAGTAGCCTTGACAGTGAACACACCTCCTTGGATATGAAGGAGAGACACATCAAAAGTACCACCACCCAAGTCGTAGATGAGCACGTTCCTCTCTTTCTCAGACTTTCCGGATCCGAGACCATACGCAATAGCGGCAGCAGTGGGCTCATTAATGATACGGAGGACGTTTAGACCAGCAATTGCACCTGCATCCTTGGTGGCTTGTCGCTGGTTATCGTTGAAGTATGCCGGCACGGTAATGACAGCCTTCTCAACCTTCTTGCCGAGCTTGGTTTCGGCAACTTCTTTCATCTGCGAAATGTAAGCGTGTGTGGTACTGAAACCGGCCCGAAATTACATACCTTTACAAGGACCATGGCAGAGATTTCCTGGGGCGAGAAAGTTTTTGTCTCACCCAGATACTCAACCTGGACCATAGGGCTACCGCCCTGATCCACGACCTTAAATGGCCATGACTCGATGTCCTTCTTGACTGTCTCATCGTCAAATCTCCGCCCGATCAAACGCCTATTGCTAATCAGTCTCCAAGCCCTTTCATGTAAAATTTTAAGCGTCTTCTTACTTAACATCGAAGACAGTATTCTCCGGGTTCATAGCAGCCTGATTCTTTGCGGCCTCACCAATGAGACGCTCCTCGCTCGTAAACGAGACGAACGAGGGAGTGGTGAAGCTACCCTGTTCGTTGGCAACTATATGATGGAAAAGTTAGAGAAAACTCATGTCTGTGAAAAAGATTGGGCAGGTTGTTGTACTAATTTCGACATTGGTGCCCTCGTAATTGGCAACGCAAGAATAGGTCGTGCCTAGCGGTGTGATTATTAGTATGACTATCTGGGATTTTACGACGACGGATTTAGAGCATACCAAGATCGATACCGATCGCACCCTCATAAACTTCGTCACTCATGATGAAAAACAGCCTCTAAAGGTATAGGAAGGGAAGTATTAGAGAAGCTGTTGGCGGAAAAGGCTGGAGGAACTTTTTGTGTTGCGATTCTAGCCAAACGAAAATTTAGGCGGTGGAGAGGGTCCTGCCGCCGGAATTTCAATCGTCCGAGACTTTCCCGATGGTGAAAATGCCGTCTGGCGCTAACCGGGAATACCGAGCAACCGCCCTCAGGCTTTGTTGATTATTTAGCATGCCTTTGATTGTAGCAGATCGCACCGAGGCTAAGACCCTTTAATGGAGCATTCAATTGGACAAATGTGGTGCGTTGATCCCGAAAGGCGGATATCAAAGTCCGTTTGCTGTAGGCGCTGAGAACATGGCTGGAAAAGAGACGATGCTATGAGACCAATGCTTTTTGAGCATTTTGAAAGAATGACTTCGTCTATTCGACTGTAATTCGCTTTCAAGCTCCCACATAACCACCTACGATGCTGATTCCAGAGAACCTATATAACCTCTGTCACCGACCAAACTCCGTTGGAGTGAACTCCAGAAATCCATCAAGCAAGACTCCACCTCATGCCCCTGGTATGGTCCAGAAAACGCCATGATAATCCTTCATGCACTGAAAATTCGTGATAAGGGAACAGTGACCACCAATGCTCTCTGTCCTTGCATATTACACACTGTTGTCATGGAAAAGGAAATTAATGTCCCTTGGTCGCTGCGTATTATATTTGACAAAGTTCTCATCGCCTGGTGGCCGTTCCTTCTTTGTGTTGCCTGTCAACATGCTCTGCAAGCTGACACAAACGCTCTCCACATTATGGACAGGACTCCAGCCCTGACGGTCAAGCAGGTCAAGGCAGATAATGCCGTTAGAGTAGATGTGCGGGTGCCACGGTATAGGATGCGTGTCGTCTTTGACGAAAACTACTTCTGGGGCTTCTATTGTAAGATGTGATTAGTTTAACACGTTCTGGAGGCCAGACAAAGAGAAGTAGGCATAGGCGTACCAATGGGATAGCTGTTGGGGAAGCGGAACTTGAGCCGGTAAACTTCGTTTCGATATAGGGGATTGTCGTCTAACACTTTAATATCCATGAGCCACTCGGTAAATTCATCTGCTTTGACTAATTCAACGCCCGGAGGAAGGTGATCATGCATCTATGGTCTCATAAGCATGGTTTCGTCAGTCGGCGGCTGGTTGGCAATACCTTCGCAAGCTCCTAGAGAATCTGTAAGCAAAGCTTATACAACCAGCCGCAAAAAGGCCTCATACCTTCGCAAGCCTCTTTGAGGCGAACATAGTGAGCGAGCAGTCCGTTGAAACTTGGTGGAAGTATCTAAAACCTGGAACAACAAGACTGGATGCGCAGTTCTATGGTGGGGTAACTATGCTGTGGGGCCAGTCGTGTAAAGCAATTAGTAGGAGAGTAAGGTACGTTTAAAATGGCGTCGAGTGGCAATCTAGGAAAATAATTTTCAAATGCTGAAGTAAGCGCGAGGTAAGGTCAACGATGCCTCGTCTTTTCTGTTGAAGCCAGAGCTGCAGCTGCGTTCGACGATCAGTAGCGACGAAGGTGCCTCCGCGCTTCACACGTGATAACCAACCCCCTGCCGCCACAATGCTGCCTTGCCCATTATTGTGCCAACCCAACACTGAACATTTCTTACGTAGTATGCATTCTACAAAAACCTATAAACAAACTTTAGAATTGATGAGACTATGAATAATTACCTCAAACGTCACATACCATACTTTTCTCTGAACCAAAGAGTATCCTAGTCCAGCCGCTAACGTATTTTCAAAAAGTAAAAAAAAAATCCTCCCTTCTTTATAAAAAGAGCACTGGCAGGGAGAAGATGCTTTACACGTTTTCCCTAGAAGACCCATGAAGAATAAAATACTGCGCTAAAAAAATCATATCGACAATCCTATACGCCAAACCAATCCGTAAGCCTTCATGAGTAAAACTGTCCCTTTTGAAAGCTCTCAACGCCCATATCCCCCGCTTTGCCCACAACCTTTGGAGCCTTCTCTGGCACTTTAGTCTCTGTCATAGTAGCTGCTCTGCTTCCCGATGTGCTGGTTGTGCCAGTCATCGTCTGCGCCCTGCTTCCTGTGGGACTGCCAGGCTGGCTGCCACTGGTGATCTGGGCTTGTGGCTGCTTCCTCTGGATAGGCTCGAGATACGGGCTTGGGAGATATCCCATTCGTCCATCGCGCGCTCGGCATCGCCACCATTCAGATGGATTGCCAAGTGGGTCCGTCTTGCTGAGAACAGCAACTAAATCGCCTTTCTTGACGGCCAAATCGACACCTTGAACAGCGTTCATATTTGTATCAGGTGTGAAGTCATACAACAATCGGCAAAAGTCCAATTTGCTGGGATCTAGCGTTTGCCCCTCGTTGTAGAGCTGTGGGTTTGCTTCCATACGGCGTCTCTCCTCTTCTTCTTGGGATCGGGCAAGGGCTTTGATAAGCTTTCCCATAAGGTACGGCAGGCCGAAGACGGCGACCATAAACATAATGAAGGGCTTCTTGGAGGGCTTTGGAGCGACTGACGAGCCATCTGGGAGGCGACCAGTAAATGCGGCGAAGCTTGCAGGTGTCAATTCCTTGGAGGACGCCGGAAGGGGCCGTCCTGTTAGTTTTGCGATCGCGGTGCGTATCCATCGCATCAGTGTAAAGATCCCTAGAACAGAGCCGAGTGTTTGTCGCAAATTACCGAATTGTTCGGCAACAGAAACCATCGCTAAATACGACAATTGTTAGTAGTTTCCTAAATTGTAAGATTTCCGACCTTACCGAAGAATGAAGAATGTGTGGCCATATATGTGCTTTCCAGCATTTGGGCAAATCCACCAAAAGCACCGACAATGCTCTCAATAAGCTGAAATGTTGCTTGGGTGCTTTGGCTGAACGACTGTGTCAAGCTGCTAGGGTTGTTGGGATCGCCTGGCATACCCACCCCTCCATACATACCACCCATACCCATGCCCATGGCTCCCATACCGCCGTACATTCCGCCATATCCGCCACCGTACATCGAGCCATAGCCAGCCCCTAACCGCGAATAGGGCGAAGAATAGGTGTTCATGGCGCCGTAACCATATGGCGATGATCCATATCTGTTCGCGTTCATTGTGGAATAATTTGACGAATTTCTATTTACAACAGAATTCAGGGTGCTAGGTAATTCGGGTAAGGGCGGAGGGTTAGAAGATGATGTAGATGTCGCAGTTGTTGTAGTTGTAGGCGTCGAAGTCGCGCCCGCTGCACCTGGTAGCCCTGCCATCGAGTATTAGAATATGATCGCTGACGTCGGAGTATCATAATATAGAATTCTCACCAACTGAAGCGCTCGTCGCTCCTCCTCCTCTCTCCCATGGCTTCGGGGGCGATGGTGAGGCCATCTCTCCGATTGTTGTAGTTTACCACTCTGTCATCGGTTCTCGCGATACGGGAAGGTTATGTGTGATCTGGCTAGGGCCGACGCCAAAAGGAAGGCTGGTGTTCGCCAAGCAAGTTTTGCGGGGTCCCTAATCGCAAATTCGTAAACAAAGAACAGAATGGAATATATGCCAAAGACGGCGAAAATTCTATCGCAGAAAGGAAACAGAAAGAACTAGAAGTGCCGTGTGAACGTGTTGAGTGTTAAAGGGAGGATAAGTGGTGGAAGATGATGATGCTTCGCCTCCCGGGTGGTTCTGAGCGCTTGGGGGATGTCGTTTGCCTCGGCTTAACTCTCTGCCCGTGTCTGGGCCTTTGATGGATTTGACAAGACAAACCCTTGTCCGTCAGCAGCATCAATTTAGTTGTTGCCGTAACATCTTCTTTCCAGACCTTTTTGAATGGCATCAACACGGCTTGCGCCGCGGAGTTTTGACGGCTTTCCTGAAGTGTAAAGGTTTCCACCACTGCGTGACTATCAGGATCAGGGCAACTGATAGGTAATGATTAAAAGCCATGTGCCGTGCGCCTCACTGCATGCATCTAAGTTTTCTTCTTTCGGAATGAGTTTGAAAATATTCAATTGGAAGGAATTAAGTATTCTAGCAAGGGATTATAGAATCAAAGAGTTATTATAGTCTTTGACCCATTCATCCCATAAACCCATTACTCGAAAGCGGATATTGTACTTCTGGAGCAACAAGATACGCTCATGCCGGTTGCCTCTATAATCAACTGATGTTTGGCTCAAAACAGACCGTTACCAATCCCCACGCAAAGATTACTCCATTCAATTTCCCTTCACTCCCGTTTATGATCCAATTGTGAATAGCGAGTCAGTGTTGCTATTCGGGTCATAAGTCACAATATCAGCTATTTGACTTGCTGTCAGAGTATCACTGAAGTCGAAGCTATCGTCGAGAATTGAAACTGTGATATTGTACTCATAAAAGACAACCGCAACCTTGGCTGTCTTGCCAACAGGGCGCAAGAAGTAGTTAGAGTCCCCGCCCTGGATATTTCCCTGGCGATGGATGGTTGACTTCGCTCTTACTTCTCCCATTTCGAGGACCTCAAAAGCGTCAAACTCGCCACAGCCATAAGACCAGCATGCGCAAGGCTTATTATTCCTATCGTTCCCGTATTGCAGAATGCGAGGAATATTAGCGTTCAGGAACCACCATGCAGGCGCATCTGAGATGGCGCCTAAATCGTTTCCCGTATTGTTGTAATGGTCCATTTGGAATTCGATGAAAAATGCCTTTGATTCACCATTCCATCCATCTATAAAGAATTAGCGGGACGTTGTTTACAGAAAGTCTCCATAACCGTACGGTATGCCACAGATTTTGGTCGGTAATAGTCACAATCCCCACTACATACTTGATCAGTCATCACAATCAATTCTATCTCCGAAGTTGATAAATTTCCATTAAAAGGGGTACTCTGATTAGCACATGTGGTGCCATCACTAGACGAGTATGAGAGAGAATTTCCGAAAGTTCTACTTCTAATTAGATTAAGTTTGGCCCAGGGACCTATTAATAAATTCTTACGTGTCAAAAGTTCCAGAGACAGCCTCATCGCCTTTGCTATTCAAGAAAGTCAACCCGGTTGCTTGAGCGGGAGCAACAGAACGATAGTATGCGATTCGCTCCCAGCTTGCGCCTGTTGGAGACGCAGTGGCCGCAGCATCTCTGATGTTAGTAGCAGCGGTCAATGTTCTATCATCGGTATTTGTTACTGTTTGGGGAGTAGCTACAGCCTTAGTTACTTCAAGTGCTGTCGATGTTCCATCATAAACGTCATTCCAAGAAAGAGCCTGACGGTCAGTTGTGTCGATGAAAAGATTGTCCATCTCCAGCTTTTCTGCTTCAGTCCCAATGGCTCGTAGAGCTTCAAGTCTTCGGCGTCGCTTGTGGACATGTTGGTAACCGCGATGACGTTCAGCGAATCTTCTTTCTTTCCCAGTGCTTGACTGGGAGAGCGCGTATGCTGCAAGCTGTGAAAGGTTCATAGGGCCACGAAGATGTATAGAAATCTATATAAAATCATTATGTTAACTTCAGGCGGCATTAAAGGGCATTATCAAACCAACACACCTCGCCCAATAGCGGCGTAAGGGAACCGGTTCCAGGATAAGAAATATTCTCATGAGAGCAGATCCCGCTGCTCACATTCATGTTGATCGTTCCTAGGTAACTGCCAGACTGGCTGATGTTATGATAAGTAATCCTTGTAACTTCAGAACAGTAAGAGTTGCCATCAGTGTTGGTTGCAGTGCCGTTGCACAATTGAGCAGAAGTTTTAGAAGAGACGCATGAGATCATAGCGGAAACTATCACGCCTAGAATAAGGCCGCCCATGGCGTCTTCGGATACCGTTGTATTAGCAATGATTAGTAGGATAGAATATAAAACAGCGTCGATTGCTTCGAAGGGACAACAGTGTTCAAAGCGTTGTGAACACGGTGCGATGTATAGGCAGAAGTCGAAAATGAATGGTTGTTATTGGGCCAAGCAAGAAGAGTAGCTTGCATTAGAAAAGGATGAGACGAGGGCTCATAAGTGCAAAGGTGGAACGGCAAAAGTAGCTTCGGGAAAAGTGAGGATAAACAGCGCAGAAGACACCAGGCCAGCTGATGGTTACCCTTGCTGCACTGAAGGGAGTTTGTGAGGGACAATTGCTTCAGCCCAGAACATATATTGGTGCCATAGAATGTGCAGTGGGCGGTGGCTGCTGTTTTCGGTTGTAAAAGGCAGTTTTAGCTTTGGAGGCAGGAATATACCTGGTAGCATGAACACAGATCAAGCCCTTCTAAGCACTTTCTCTCAGCGTTGTATATGGGATTGGAAAACCTTGACTAGATCAGTTCTATTTCTATTACTGGGAGGTACAACCTAATTAGAAGAGAAGATTGATAAAATGGTAAACCTCATGGTTGACCGAAATCATTACTCAGGCACCGTTCTTCCGTATTTCATATAGGTACGATCAGTTGCCAATACCATTCTTCAGAACGGCCGGCAAGATATCCAAACCAGAAACATGAGCATTTTGAATCTCAATAGAAGAATACCGTCCTGAGACGCGATTTCCTCTTCGCTCCTGCGACCCCGGAGGCGGAAGTCCTAAGCCTCACTATTATACGCTCACTAGTAGACAACCAGCAGACACAGATATCTCCATCTATAATTAGACAAGCCTCCTTCTCCAGACTTCGACAAGATTGGGGAAGGGCTAATGATATGGTATGAGAGTTCCTAGCTTTAATGATAATTAGCATTGATACTGAAGGGAAGCTTTTAATTTAGAAAGAATATTTGAGTCGAAGTGTCAGAAGTCCGTTGCAATCATTTGTAATAGAACCATAAATCTATTACATATATTAAGAGGTGCCAAAATTGGGTGTACTCATCATTACAGCCGAGTAAAATAGAACTGCATGATACAATTAACATACCTTTTACATTTTGGATGCGGACGGTGCCCGGTAATACAACCTTGAGCCATCCAGAGGGAGCCTCAAGGATAGACACGAGAAATATAATGGTCCATATTAGAGAGCCAAAGATTGTGGCTTCTAACGAATGCTTGGCTAATCATGGGCAGGGTTGAAGATGAAAAGTTTGAGGGAAGAAGAAGTCAAGAAAAACGAGCTCGGCTTTTTCTGCACGACGAAGGGCCCAAGCGTCTCACAAGCGAGCCGCGATTTTCGCTCCCACAAACCAACTTCGTCTTCGTTGTAAACCGACTGAACATCTACAACCCATCTGACCATCGGCAATTTCCCCGTCGACAACCATCCACAGTCGCAAATATGGGTCGCCTTCACAGCAATGGAAAGGGCATATCGTCCAGTGCCATTCCCTACTCTCGCACTCCTCCGGCGTGGCTCAAGACTACCCCCGAGCAGGTCGTTGACCAGATCGGCAAGCTTGCAAAGAAGGGTGCCACTCCCTCACAGATCGGCGTTGTCTTGAGGGACTCGCATGGCATTGCCCAGGTCAAGGTTGTCACTGGTGAGTTAACCATCGATGAACACGGCTTGTGCGTTTAGTCTAATAGTCATGCAGGTAACAAGATTCTCCGAATCCTCAAGTCTAGCGGTACGGACTACCCCGTATGAAAGCGCAAGTCGACCGCAACACCTCTGCCGCCGAGCAAGGTGCTTGTAGCGCTATAAAAAACTGCCTCTGTTTGGTCTGAAGACTGACGGAGAGATTTTTATATTAGGTCTCGCCCCTGAAATCCCCGAGGACCTATACATGTTGATCAAGAAGGTGAGTGGTTGCCTCCATAAAAACCTACACATTTTGGTCTCGACCGGTATCAAGCTTCACTTTACTAACTCTATATTTAGGCCGTCGCCGTCCGGAAGCATCTTGAGCGCAACCGCAAGGACAAGGACTCTAAGTTCCGTCTCATTCTTATCGAGTCCCGAATCCACCGCTTGTCGCGATACTACAAGACCGTCGGTGCTCTACCTCCGACCTGGAGGTACGAGAGCGCCACTGCTAGCACTTTGGTTGCATAAATATGGAAGGCAAGGAGGGCGCTTGGGGTTTGATGAAAAGTCGGGTCGGTGGGCTGTTCAATGAATATAGAGAAGCTTATAAAATTCTCCGGCTCTCACACAATTGCATCTGGTTCATTACTTGTCAAAATGGCGTTCTCAATGTTCCACTTTTGTAGGATCGACCAATGACTACGATTTGTTGCATGAATCACGCAGCAATCGTTCCTTTAACCACCATTGAATAACGTGCCTTCCCTGACCTCATGAATGGATATCTCTATAACGATATGTGCGCCCTAACAGCCCAAAGATTTTTTAACGCCGTCGCTATGCAAAGAAGCGCAAAGATAAGCGGCCCTGGCCATTGGAACCACCACCCACGCGCTAAAAAAATGAGAACCGCAATGCAACCCCCTACTCACTACGGTCCCTCAATCTCTTTGCTCTTCTCCGCCAAAAACTCTGCCAGCCACTTCAGAGGCTTCTCGGGCCTAGTATTCGTAATTAGAATGATTTCCCAGCCACACCTTTACAGTGCCCCTCCAATCCATCAACTCAAGCTTTTTTGATAAAAGAAGAATATGTACTCACTCTTGCGTGACTAAATACTTCATTCCTTCCAACAAATGCGGCGTAACGTTCTGATTCAAATATACTCTGGTTGGGCTTCCATGCGGATTGGGATGCGTAGGAGGTGCCGCGGCAGAGGTTTGTCCTGGGTGTGGTGAACTGCGTGCTGCCGAATGTGAAGGAGTTGTGCCAGATGGATTCGTCGCTGCCGGGAGAGGAGTAGTAGGTTGGGGAGTTGGAGGCTCTGTTATAGGATGAGACTAGACAGAATTAGCATACTATGTACCTAAGCGCGAGAGAAATTGAGAGTGGTTTTTACATCCACGATTGGTTCTTCTTTCATTTCAATATCTATAGTGGCTGCGCCATTTGCCGTGGGTTCGTGGTCGGCGGAGGGTGTTTCGAGTACATTGTTTTGGGTGGGAGAAGGTGCATGGGCATCGGCCATCTTCAATGTATCAGCTTAGTATCAAGAGATATTCTATAAGTACGGAGGCGCTGTAGGAACGCTTGAGAGAGCTAGATGTTATTTCAGTGGAGTCGGTGCTGGTTGGTTGAGGGGCATTTCGGTCTTGAAGAGCTTGGTCAGTTAATTTCGGTTCCTTACACCGAAACCCCTCTACCCCAACTTTTAACTTCAACTTCAACTTTCACCTATCTTGAAGTTCCAATGGCCACACTCTCTATCCCTTAAATCTAGTGAATAAGACTTCTGTGTTAATCATTTGAAGGCTCCAAGCCTGTATCCTAGTTTACCGCCTCCACAGATAGGGCTCATGCAGTTGTCGCTAGAAAAGAAAGTAAATCATGTTTGAACTGGCTAAGGTCTCCAGAGCGAACAGTAGCAAATTAGTTTTGCTTTGCTCTAGGCTAAGTAGGTTTATTTTGAAGTCTTTTTTCAGTTCTGACTATGTCAAAGCGCATAAAGGAATCGAAGAGGCCGGAGCAGTTTGCATAGACTTTCATGACCAAGCCCAGACCAGTAATGTCAAAAGTCAATATAACTCTAACAAGTCCACAGCTTGCTTCCCCATCATCCCTAAGCTATTTGCCTACATATATTTCCACGTACACTAGATACTATTGCGTCGCAAAACACTAATCTACTTTAACGCCATCAATGGTTTCCACACTTAAGGCATGAAAATCATTGTAATTTGAAAGACAAAGCGGAAAACCCGGCACTGTTTAAGATCATTTTACAAGACCCATGGCTGGTCAAAATAAGCCAGCACTTTTGGTGCAACACTCAAATCTATACTCACTCTTTTCGAGAGCACATCACCTGATTAAGGACTTTGTCAGGTATGATTACTACTCAGCACATAATTACGTTAGTTGTCTAGAATTCTAGAGGACCAGTTCGAATAGCTAGTATCAGTACGGAAGATTTACTCAGTAACTCATGGCTTTGCAATAGGAACATACTGCGTACATCAATCTGCTCAGGCTGTTAGTGACATCCAAATACCCAAGCAGAGTCCCTCCAACTGGCTGTGTAGTGAAAAATAAATAAAGTAAATATAAAGCGATCCCACCTCCTAGATCTTGCTCTGCAATTGTACTAGGGTACTTTCGAACAAGGACACATGACCCCAGATTCGCTGATCTCAAAACATCGTCGACCTCAATGGAACGCAAGAAATCGGTTCGCAGCACGGCCATTCAGACACACAGCAAAAAGTGGCGTCAGTAAACCCACCTCCGCAATTTGAGCGCCCAGAATTATTCACCAAGAATCTCCCTCAAACCCGGCCGTCCAAATCGCACGGTTGATTTTCTGATGTCACTTATCTATCTGCCATCTTCCAATGAAATCTGAATCCTTCTATCCACCTCAACAACAACAACCACTCAATCAACCCCCAGCCCCTTGAGGCCTCTAACCATCTCAACTTCCCATTCACCAAAGGCACCACAGTTGTTTCAGCGCTAAACCCACCGTAAATATGGCGAGCTCCCCTTCCACGGCTAAAGCCCAAGCCTCTTCAACTGCAGCTACAAAGCGCATCACTAGATCGACTCGTCTGGCTTTGGTTACTCTCTACATCTCATGATAGTTGATAATAAGACGCAACTAATTTAAATGAATAGGAAAAAAAGTTCGCTGCCGTCACCGCCCAGATTGATCAAGAGCTTGAGAGCTCTGATGATGTTACTATCGACTGCTTCTACAACGCTGATGGCCCCACCTCCCAGGTACGTCCTCACTTTATATTATGTTCTAAGCTAACAACTCGGAAGCTTAACAAGGATGATGAATATGCCCACCTGCTCAGATTGCGCTCTGAACAGCCATTCTCACTGGTTAAGTCGGTAGGTGTTTCTAGACCTATAGCCTGTTTCTCAGCTTACCAGGTCATCAGATCGTCCTTAAGGATGGCGAGTACGAAGGGCATGTTGCCCTGATCATGAAGCAGGCCTTCCCATTCGCCTTCATGAAACTTAGTATGGATATCCGCAAGCGTGTCTACCAGCACTTATTCGAGCCTGAAGAGAATGTCGTCCGCATCAAGACTAAAACTGGCGGACAAAAGCTTCCCCATGCTCCCGGCTACAATTCCCATAACCGCGCTGCAATTGTGGCCGTTAGTTCAGAGGTTCGTATGGAAGCTCTGCCGGTTTTGTACGACCAAAAGTTCTGCTTTGAATCCACCACTACGCTTATGCACTTCCTCCTGCAGATTGGCGATGGGCGCATCTACCTCACGGACTTGAACATCGAATCCTATGTCGGCAGCACCGCTCGCACCTCGTTCTACCTCCTAGCCTCTTGCAAGCGGCTTCGTCGCATCTTCTTTAAGCACGTCTCTAGCAACGAGCAGCCGAAGACTGCGATCAAGAACTTCTGGAACGACGCCGCGCCCTGGCTGACTGCCGCTAGTGTTGGTCAAAGGGATCCCACTGCAGTTCTGAAGCTGCTGGCTTTTGACCGCACCGCCTTCCACTTTCGCGTTAAAGATCCCGATTCCAAGAATACGTCGGTCAAGGCGTGGCAGCCTGCTGATCACTTAGCGTTCGTCAAGGGACTGAAGGACAAGTTGATGGATTCCAGGAAGGCTTAGTCAAAGTTTGCTATCATGAGGGTCTGAGGGGGATGAGTAGGCATTAGGCGGATAGACTGAACAAATTGGCGGTCAGTTACGATGCATCGTGTCTACATTCATTTCTTGTCTCTTTTCACTTCTACATTCTCCCTTCCTTTTCCTATTCCCCTTTTCTTGTGCCACTATAATCGAGTCGGGGCGGGGGGTCATAGCTGGTCAAGGCCACTTGTACCTATCCTAAGGTCCTCCTGTAAGGCGGCTCATGCTGGTGTTGGGTTTGGTCGTGCAGAAACCTCAACCCTATCTTGACCAAAGTGGAAGGACAATGGTTGAATATGGACCATTTAACTGGCTGTGATGTCTTCATTGACGGGTCTTAATTCTAGGTACATGTACTTTCAAGATTCCTGAAATGAAAGACTCCTAATATCGACTTCCAGTAGCACTGCTGTGAGTCTATTTCTACTTTGAGCCTGACGTCTCTCAATCACTGCCAATCAAATAGTGACATTAGGGTGGAAACTTCCGCCTCGCTCTACAATTCACCGTACCAATCAAGACGCGGTATAGTCCCCTCCATAATCTTCGGTGAACTAACTTCAGGAGAGTTAAATTAAGCTTCTAAAACTCCCAGAGAACTTAAAAATGTATAAAATCAAATTTGGGTTGAGGGATATAAATTCCGGTAAGTTGCTGCCGTAGATGCTGCCGAAGGCGTTCACAGAGCTAGGCAGTGCGGTCCGACAGTCAGTCCAACCGGCTAGAGCACATTGTAGCAAACGCTGCCAGTGGCTTCTATTATTTCATTAGCAATCAATAGATTATTCCGCTCCCTGTGATTTTAGTTAGGCTAGAGGTAGGAAGCTAGGATAATGATGGGTTGAATGATTATATAGTCTCAATACACGAACTTTGGAGTGTCCGGGAACCATTATTTAAGCTAACCTATTTGTGGAGTGTTGCATGCTACGTAGCGGCCTATTATATCCACAAGGCTGCTCAAATGCTCCGGATGCCTTCACAAACGCGTACGCGAGACCATCTCCCCCTAACGTATTTCCACCTCGCGAATCGACCTATGGAAAAGATTCGCCAGATCGCCAGCAACCAATCTTTCGGGATACCCCGTGAGACCGCCGGCTTGGTTGGAATGGATCTGATGGGATGACCAGCGGGCCGGCGTCCATTTTAGTCGATATCCGGTGCAGCGGAACGCAGCTGCCCAATGACAGTGCTATGATAACTCTATGCACTTATGCAAGCACCTCTTAGCCTCTGTAACCGGTAGGAGAAACGCCGCTTAAAGCATCGCAGTGAATGTGATGCAATGCGCCAAGGAAGCCAATTAAATTTAGGTATATATTCTTGCAATAACTTGATTAGAAGGAAAACTACAGGGGCGTTCAAAGATAGTGAATGAACTAGGACTTTCGTGTTAATGATGGATAACGCTCATTTCTAAGAGCTCATCGAGTTGTAAGTTGAACGTATCTAGAATTTAACCTTACGTTAATATCACGTACAAGTGATGCGATGGACAAGTTCCTGCAGCATGGAAAACTTGCCTTTGTCGAAGTACATTCAGACTTATTAAGCACATAGTTCTGGCGCTCTGATTCGGGATCTAACGACTAGGTTACATGCTAATATTTTGCCTACCTTAATATCGAAGGATTTAGCCAAGTATCCCTCTCTCTTCGTCCAATTTTGCATCTAGACGAATTACGCTAATCGCATTGCCAATCTTGACCTTGACTACACCAAACTCGACAATCATATCCCTGACTTCTTTGTCCATGAATCCCACAATATCCGCATTTTTCAGCAAAGCCTGGGAATCGGTGTTGGGTTCGTCCAGGACCCAGGCTATGCTTATGTGAAAGGCTTCCGAGCGGTCCTGTGGCACAGATCCCGAACCTGCTTGAGCAGAGTCCAATTGGTGAACGTGTGTCCTTTTTGGACTGCCCTTCTGTGGCCCAATGCGTATGCCTTCCACCGCTCTCCTATTGTTCTTGGTGTATAAAGTCGGCAGCCCAAAAACCTCGGCAGCTTGGTTGGACGTATTCAAAAGGCGGTTTAGCTCATCCCGTTCCGGTTTCGCGATGCCGAGCACTAAGAACCACCTCGTACGCTCGAAATTCGAAACCCATTTCAGGGATGTGAACTTCAACGGGAACGGTCGTACGGAGGACTTCCGAATATGTGAGGTCAAGGTCGCCAGGAATGGCTCCCTTTGCGGCGATTGCAGTATCAGGGACCGCGATAAGGAGATGTGAAGAGGCAAGGGTGTGCCGAGCGGAGACTGGAGAAGAGGCTGAATTGTGCGAGCTGGTGGATCTTTCGGCCGCCGAATTTGGAGGAGTGATATAAGATTACTCAAGGTATTGGATTCTGTTTGAGAAGGGTACCCTCGGGGTATGCATTAGTCTGACTTCCCAAAAAGGCGCAATCAATGTTGGAGGTGGTTGGCGATTTGTGACAGGAGTGGAGCTAGCCTTACACTCCAAATAGACATGGGTCGCCCAATTGCCTTCCACATGAGGAATTGAGCGCTTCCGACCACTGTGCAGGGTCGGATCGTCGCGGGTGCTGACTCTAGTGTTGGTGGAGTAAAGGTCGTGGAAGGATGCTGGGAGAGGAGGAAGATCCGGCTTCCCCTCTAGCTCATTGCGCTTGCGCTTCAGCGCCGGTGCACTGGCATTGATCAGGGAGGTAGACGAGACGGGTTCGGTATGGTCGTTTTGGTTGTGGTCGTTGTCGTCGTCGGAATCCTCATAGTGAACCAGGGCCATGGTGTTAGTAGAGTGTTGGTAGGTGTTGGTAAGTGCCTGGCGATTAAATGGTGGACTTCTAAATCGAGAAGCGGGAGGGTGGCCCGAGCTCTCTGGCGACCTGCCGTTGCCAAGCGGATGACGTAGCCAATGAACGCATCCGCTTGGATTGGCCGACTACTGGGCAGAGTGGGCGATGCGGGAAGCTGCGGATGACAGCATTCCCTTTCCATCAGGGCATCCGCGCGTCCCTGCCAAGTATAACTATCAATCCGAATTTATTGCCTGCACTTGATTCTTAACCCCTTCTCTCTTCCTCCTTTATCTTCCTGTCTCTTATTTTCTCCTACAGTCGGTGAAATCATCAAATCTTCAATTGTCCCGCTCATTACATCCTGATATCACGTCTGCCAATCACTGTATATCCCACTATCTTCAGCCAAGGAAAAAATTATGGCTACAGATAAGGATTGGGTAGGTACTTGAGTATCTCTACCCCAGCTTTCTTTTGACACAATTCAGGCCACCAAGCATCTCCTAGACCCTCTCACAGAGCCAGATCCTAGCGACGAAACCGGTCTGAATAGTCATTTCGGGTCGACCTACGCGCCGCGCCAGTCCTATCCATCTCCGCCCTCTTCTGCTACTCTTAAAGACAGTTCGGCCGTTGAAGTGCGCTCTCAGAACACGGGCAGCTCAACAAATCCCTTCCGTCGTGGAACGGGATCTCAAACTAACTCTCCCACATTCCCTCACTCCAAAAATACTAGTAATGACTATCCTTCACCACCATCCTCCGCCAGCCCGCGTCGCGAGAAGCACTCTTCCCACCGCGCAGAAGCATTCGGGGCCTACAAGGGCGGCCGTCCCCGGCGAAGCAGCCAGCCGACATCCTCGACACCCAAAGCCCCAGAAGCCAATAGTATCGTGAGAGGCAACTCACTGCGCGAGCGGTATCCGGGCGATCAGTCTCACCGCCCCCTGGAGATGATCAAAAAGGATGTGAAGCTGGCGCATCGGTCTCCCCACCTCCGTAAAAAGCATATGCCCGGCGCCGACACCATCGACCGGCTCGATATGGTTGGCGGGAACTACCATCATGAAGGCCCGTACGATGCGGCGCTGCTGGCCCGCAACACAAGCTGGGAGTCGAGCCCCATCGCCGCTGTCAGCGCGTCTAACGACGAGGCGCTGAAGGCCACGCCGAGGGAAAACATCATCGATGCCTTGGAGAGACATCGTCCGCTCGAGGGCGTGGCTAATATCCCGCCTGGGATGCCGGACAAGTTTGGGCGCATCCTTGACTACGAAGAAGGTGCGGACTTGCAGAGGGAAGCTGGCGGTGATTATCGGCGATGGCCAGGTGTGGTATGCTAATCCCCTTTTCCTTGTTATGTATAGTCTGCTCTCTAGAGCCCATCTTCTTACATGTCTCGATCACAGGAATACCTCCCTGGGGACCTCAAGGGTAAAGGAGAGCCGTCCTACACCATCGAGAAAGCCCTAAAGGAGCACAAAATCCACAGTGATGATGGCATTGAGATGAAGGCACGCTCCCGCAACAAGTCGCTTAGCCACGCTGACAACCCTCACGCCATGTCCACCGGCCAGGAAGGCGCGAGTGGTGATCGCGGGTATGACGATTCGGAGGGCGGCGTTGGGCGCAGCAACACGACCGGGAAGAAGGTCACTGAGGGTTTTAAGAAGCGAATCGGGAGCTTGAGGAGAAGGAAGGAGTGAGAGCTGATGCTAGGTCGAGGTGGGGAGAACGAGATGTCGGGCATGATAGTTGTTTGTTAACTTCAGCACACCGGCACTTTTTTCAGTCATACCTTGCACAGAGCACACACATAGTATGAGGAGCTGGGTTGTGGTTCTTTCCTCAGACACAGCACACATATTTTTTCCCGTCACTTGTGCAAGTATGGATGGCGCCTTTTTATGATCGGGGAAAGCAATGCAGGAATAGAGGGTTGGAAGATATTTATTCTGGCTAACTTGGGCCGAAGATTGTATGCTATGTAGGATGTAATAGCTGATATAGCTAATGAGACATACGATCATCCGTACATCTGCCTTTCTGCATAACTGTCTTGTTTTGTGTCTCGTGAACTCGCGTTTGGAAACTAGAATTCTTAGCTGTTAGTAGATGTAAACGTTGAGTAGAGAGAGGTAGCGAAGCAGGAGGCGTCCTCCAAGTTAGAACAACTAGCTAGCTAATTTCTGGTTATTGTGGTTTGATGTGTCTGGTCAGTGTTATCGAGGTCGGCGGCATGGGTGCAAGATGCATTCTAGACTTTTACCTGTTAGCCGGTCGCATCGTGGTGGTCCTGCCGTGTTTGCTATATGTTCACGTAGAACGAGCGGTAGGGTAATCAGCTACGCTGCTAGTGTTATTGCCCCGATGAAAGACTGCCTTGGGCACGCCTTTTAGAACTGTTTACACGTTTGTTGGAAGTGTAGTTTCGGGTAGCTGACACTCATATGGTTTCCCCCAAAGCACGGATTTACGGGAGGAAGTTGTAGGAGAAAAGCCGTGTGATATATCATCCACTCGATATATTATGTCCATGGCTATGTGATCATAGCCATTGTAGTTGCAAGGTGGAGATTCTCGAAGGTCATAATGAAGTGGCTGGGAAAATATCGGACAGGCCTTTACGATGCTTCGAGATAGGACCCTACCAAGCAAGTAATGCCTGGCACAGCGACTTGAACGCGCGGTGAGATTGTTGGCTATTAGAGTGATCTCTGCATAGCAGGTGTTCGTGGAGGATAGGTAGAAGCAGATTCACCGAGTGTAAGCCTTCAAGGGCATAGGCCTTTACAGCCCGGCTTCTTGCCACTAGCCAAAAGAAAGTGCTGTGTGTACTTCTGAGACCCTCCGTATCGACGACGCCGAAGGGTGTGAAAAGTGTAATAATGTAGATAAAACTTCATAAATGGGGCAGCTAATGGTTCACTTGTGATGTTCATTATGCTTTGGACGTCTTTCAGTGTCTCTTCTAGCCAGCTTAGGCCCCTAAGAGTACCTTGAGTAAGTCTCGGAAATTTTTCTGGTGTATCGACGCTCATTCGACTGTTTTGTAACCGGCCGCTCCTAACGAGACCCGTGTTATTTGTACCGATGGAAGGTTGTATCGAATACCCCTATTTTCATCAGGCTCCTAAGGCCGCGTGCAGGCCTGAACTTGCATGCACTGTCCTTCACAGGATGTGTTGGTGGCACTCGCACCCTGCAAATCTCCTTGGTCGAAATCAACAGGCGATTCTGCCCTTAGGATCGAAATGATTGCCTTCGAAGACAGCCCTTCCGTACTCTCCCAGATCGGTCTACGAGTATCCTCCTTCAACGTCCCGCGGTGTGTTCTACAATTAAACACGTGAAATACGTGGCCCAGTATCCTTTTCGAACCTGGTGCAATGCAGTTGGGGTAGCCGGTCTGAGGCGTCCAGTAAGAGTCGCGGCTCTTAAAGGAACGTTAAGTATTTTTACATCTCAAGGATCAGCTGCTCGGCCTGCGTACTATCACTAACCCTACTTCTCTCTACAGCATCGTTCATGCAGCTCATATTACAGTTATTTCCAAGGCTGACGGCTAGCGCCACATCGTTCGATAGAAACCGGGGGCTCTTTTTGGTCAGGAGGGTCTGCGATTGGTATGCCGATGCCCACTGCAGCAATGCACTCAGCTCGGTCATCCGTCATCTTGCACATAAGAGCCGCAGAAAACGTCCAGGCGATGCCCGCACGCTAGTGTCGCCTGGGCGTGTCCGTCCTGGAGGGTCACGATAGGGCTTCAACGTCCCTTAACAAACTGTAGCTAGGTCTGTCAGTATTTCAACCTACGCCAAAGAGCCGCACCACAAACACCGGTCAGGAAAGAAGGAGAATTATTGGTAAATTGAAGGGTCAATGCGGTGAGGTTGGCTATATGAGCTGGCGGTGGTTTATCAACAATGCAACCAATCGCAGAGCCCAAACAGAACAGGAACGATAAAGAAATTGAGAAAGTATTCGGACGGTATCGATGCCTCATGATGTAAGTTGTGTAACAATATTTGCCTTCCAAGCTGGCTCTCCAGGTGGAGGGTAGCCGTCGGAATCTGAAGCTGTACGACCTAGACGTAGACAGGGTGTTGGCGCTGAGGACATAAACGGTGTTTTTCCCCAGTGCTACGACTTGTTCCTCGTCCCTAGTCCTAGAAATTAGTTTCTTTGCTAAATATTTTTTTTAAGAAAAGACACGGCTAAAATCAGTGTGTACCAAGGGCCTGCGAATGGCTGCTGCTATGGATTTCCCCTCACCTGAGTGCCTTAGCGCGCACCCCCAGCCGACCACAAATGATCGCTTCTTCGAGCGGATGTCAAAAATTCCTGAGCAAGCAATCCATCCTCGATTTGGATTTGAACGAGCTCAACGGCGAGCTTACCTTCAAGCCAATGTTGTGCAGAAGGCCAAAGCATTTAACGACCTTTGTCGACAAACCGGGGAAATCGTGTGGTGGCCCTCCACAGCGGACTCGTGTGATGTTGAAGAAGATAAGGACCTGTTCCATGGTGCCATGCGGGAAATGAGTGACAGTCTAGATAAATATTGTAAGTATATTAACCTGTTTCCTGTATTTGACGGGCCGAGCCGTGCTAAGGGTGTCAGCCCACGCTTTGATTCAAGACTCCCAGATCGCCCATATGCCAAGTCCAAATAAATTTTACATGGAAGACTTCAGAGGCTTCTTAGGTCTTAGCGGCAAGGGTATTATCAGTTTAACTGGAGAAGACGCCTGCATCTATGGTGATAAGGGGGATCCCATCAACCCGGAACTCTGTGTTCTCAAAGACTCTCCGATCGTGGATTCATTCTCGAAGATGGTTATATTTAAGCTCATCAAGCCTTTCTTCTGGTACGTAGGCCATTACGTCTTTCCGGAAAACCCACGCTACCAGATGCACGGCTTCGAGACCGACTCGATCTTTTCAATGACTCTTACGATTACGTGCATTATCGCTCCTCTGATCCAAGCAGCATGTATAGCCATTCTTTATGTTGTCAAGTCGATGAGTGCACGCCTAGTAATCATCGCGGCGGCCGGGCTAGTATTCTCGCTATGTTCAAGGTGGTGTGGAGGCTCCAACCGGAGCGAAATCTTCACGCATACCGCTGCGTAGGGCCGTGCAGTACGACACGCGTAGGAGAGGTTGCTAACGCCGGGCAGGTTCTTTGCGGTATTGGTCGTGTTTGTGGGAACGACAAGCGGCAGCAATGCTTGTAAGTGAGAAGACGGATTTTATTGCTTCATGGCTTTATGACAAAAGGACGAAGGGTGTTCTACGCCCGATGGCCCGTCCAGCCCTGTCTGCTTCCTTCACCGCCCGCCTGTCCCATTCGCAGCACCGACGTGCTGAGCTTGATCTATCGCGTGTGCACGTAGCATTTTGCACGTGACTGAAACAAGGCTGCGAGCACTGCTAATCCAGAGACGGCGCAGAAGTCAGATGCCCCTCTTTGGCGGCGATCATCGCGCGGGCTTGAGCCGTTCCAACAGCTCTCCCTCAAAAGCAGACGCATCAGGGCTAGCTTGGCCCCCGGGCCACATATTCAGGAGGCCGCAAAATGTCTCCGATACGGGCTGGACTGGCAAACTGAATCGATCACCCGTGTGTGTCTAATCACCGCCGTTCCCAAGATTCAAGCCAGCGATTTGAGACAACGGCCCTTTCGGCAGCCGCCTCGAGGTTCTGAGACGGCATTGCTAGAACCAGACCGACCAAACCTGTTATTTTACAGGGTTCGTAAGCTATGAAGCTGGGTAGAACGTGATGGAAGCGTGCAATTCTTTGCTGGAGGCCCCCGTTGGGGTCTAGCCAAAACCCCCTTCGCTTGTTACAGGAAGCACACGGGCAATTCGTACAATATTGCACTCTTCAAACGTCCGTTCTGTGCGTTTTCACCCTGTGTCTTTGCATCCTATGTTTTTGCATCCCTTGTTAGATACTTGTATTCGCCTAGAAGCGCACGATAGAGGCCCTTGGTTTTTTTGCTATTATTTTACTCCACGCCCCCTTGCCGATTCCGTACGAGAATCCTTCAAGAAGGATATTGCAGCATGGGGTTTTATCCTGCTTATGATTGTATGGCATCTCAATAACAAGCATTTCTTAAGGAATAGAACTGATACTGCACAACATGAAAGACCGAAGCCCGCGAGGAGCGAAGAAATCATCTGCACACATGCAACCCCTAAATATGACGCACACTGAATCGTCCAAAGATCCATCCAAGACGAATCAGTCTGGCAAGACAAATAGCTCTGGCAACCCGAAGACTAGCAAAAAACCCGAGAAAAAAGAGCGGGACAGTTAGCGCATGAAATATGGTCTCCAATGTTGTGATGCAGATAACAGATGCCGTCCGATTCTCCAACCATTTCCTTCCATACTGGGACCCAGCCGGTCATGATGCTGTACGATGGCTTCAATCTTTATCAAGTCACACCCTACACCACCTCGGGGCTTCAGAGCCCTTGTCGGCTACATACGATACCGTAGCAGCCTACATGAATTACTTACGGCCATCAGAAGCACGCTCCCTGCGGTCGATGATAAGTGCTCGGATACCATAGTCTCAACACCATAATCACATTATATTGGGATCGCTGCTACACGTCAAAGCTAAGCCACGAGTAGATCTCCTCTACGTGGGTTTTTGGATTATTTGGCGAGTGATATGATGGAGAGTCATGGTGGACACCAGCTTCTCAAATACCTTCAGTTCAGCGTTGACCGACTTTCTACCCTTCAAACACACTTGTGTTTTCATACTATTACACTGTTGACCTTCTTGCCTATCGCTCCTAGGTATAAAAATATAGACAAGTTTCATCCCATTCCCCTAGACCTTGTGCTCAAGCATACCACGTATGCCGAACCGACTTACAAGATCCGGGACGCTCGATGTGACACCTACAATTCTACGACCTATATTCACCGTCAATCAATATTACTCCTTACTCCTTTTCTCGTCATGCGATACTAATACTCACTTAACAGACTCAAAAATGAGACGCCGATTCCACCACAGTAAATATGGCATTTTCGCCTAGAGCTGCTTTTGGATCAATACAAACTAAGAGGTCAACGAGTGATTTGGTTTGGCTATGTTCTCGAGGAATAATTAGCTACCCATCGCTATTAGTAACCAAGGCTTGTCCACAGCGATTTCCAACTGTCCAAATATTTTGTGGAATACGTTGAACAATTGCAAGCACCCATCATGGAATTCTCGCCCGAATTCTTACCACTAGGCTTTTATTCATGTACATACCATACAATCCGACCCTACACATTCCAGCCTAATGTATTTCCTAACTCATTACTATCACCCTTTATCTATTTAATGAAATCCACCATCTTACCACCGAAGTGTATCATTTATTATCCGTTATGGAAGACCTACACTAATAAAAGGCCCTACTAGATTTTAACCCCAAATAATATACCTACATCGAAACGTGACTATCGTTTCACTGCCCTTTTCTCTCTTTATCCAGTAATTAGTCTTATCGGCCTATCAAAGAGACAGGCTACAATGAGCGGCATATACCATAGACCCTCAAATAGACAACGACCAAGAGCAATGACCTACTAGATCTTCATCACTATTATCTAGTAACCACGTTGTTCCGACCATTAATCCCCCACCAAAGACCGACTCCCAGCCTCAAACGCTTGAGACCCTCAGAGGCCAAGAAACGGTGAATTTGTCTATAGCAGACTCTTAAGGCAAATTTGCTTTTCCTCTCAGACCTTAAACGTACCGGATCCCAAAGCTGCTCCGCAGTGCTGAGGGGGCCAGTAGAAAAATATACCTAGAATTATTTCTACATGAGACTAGATGCTAAAACAGATAAGCGGAAGATCAACAAGTGAACGTTGGGAGTGGAAACGTAGAAAGTACGCGGTTCAGCGTTATAGAAATATGAAGTGACGTTCGAGATCTGCAGGTGGCTTTATCAGCATGACAGCCAATTACACACCACTCTCCTTTGCTTTTGTGGCATTGCTCCCTGCACTCTAGTATTTTCATCCCTGCTGACCTTCCGTGCTTCGGAACTTTCAGGAAGAGACAGCCCCGCTCTATATATCTAGTGCTAACTATCATTTCATGAATGTTTGTAGGGACATGCTTGTATTCAGTAGTCTGTTTATTCAAAATAGTACCTTAGCGATAGGCTGCCACACAGGAACTGTATTTCCTAGCGCCCACCTGCGCCTCTTCTGCGTCAGAGCTTTCACCGACTGTGGAGTCGCCGGCACTACCCAAATCTGAGGTTTCAGGGGCATCTTGTTTGTCCGCGTCGGGTCTTGACACCATTAGCGGTCATCTGCCCGAACGCAACCACATGATACGGAGAAGGCCATCTACGTAGGGTTCTAGCGTTTGAGCAGGCTGAAACCCAAGGATCACGCATTTCTATAATCTAAATAGCTTGAATTATCATAACTATGTAGTGTTGTAGCCCTACTAGTCGAACAGCGCAACCCAGAGTATTTATAGAAATGGTTTTGGTGGTGTGGTGAGATGTGGTGAGATGTGGTTCGTGGAACGCGGCTATTCATTCAGTAACACGTATGTGTCAGAGGTTTGTTACCGTTGACAACCTGGAGAAAACCTCTCCAGACGGCCAGACAAAAAACTGTCCAGTAGCGCAAAAGCCCTTCCCTAGACTATAAAGTTGTTGCCCATTCCTCTATACCAACCTAAATGTATTAGGAAGGGTGCAGTGTTTAGATAACCCTATACCTAGCCCCTTCGTCTACCTTATGCCGATAAAGTGATGCCAATACACAGACGCATCCCTTAGTATTGGTGATTATCCATTATACGCTTCTACCCCCGACTAACAAACAAGTGCACCACACGATCTCAAGGCTGTGAGGATTGGCTTGTCAACGGCGGTTGTCAGATATAGTATGTATACGGGATATCTTCGTCTATGTTTAACTATGCTGTTATCGAGTTGATTTTTTTTACTCACTATGTCGTAAGCCTAGGCTGATGAGATGTTGAGGCAGAAGCATATTCGAGTGAGGTTCAGGGGAGCTATACAATAAGACGCAAGCCCTGTAAACATTTAGCTGTCTCAGCAGAACACTTTACCTTTCCCCAATATACAGGACAAGATAACATGCAGCCGAGCCCATTATGCCTTCCGATCTGAATTGTTGTGGTGACAGCCCAAAGTATCCCTTTATGTCAGAGGCCAGCATTATCCAAGCTATAGTTCTCGAATGTGAGGCTGTAGGTGGGCGTTGTGGAGGTGTTTTTATACGGACTGCCGTTGTCGTAGAGTATTATGAAGCCCATAACATTTTAATAGAGTTGTTCCTAGGAGTCGACAGGTGCCTGCCGAAGTTAATGACAGCCGCATGCGGCATTGATGTCGTTGGAAAGTAAACATGTCAGAAATGTTCTAAAATAAACATTTCATACGAGAATAGAGAAGTTTCGGGATTACAGGGAATATTGCTCTCCAGGCGTATCATGCTAGGTTTTTGGATTGTGGTGCGGCGAGAGCGAAATCGTGGCACTGCTCCTCAGCCGTACCCCCTGAGATTTTCTAGACTAGCTGATTGACCCGCCCATCTCTTTGCTTGGTTGTTCTGCCCTATCACCACGTTCGACTGTCTGATTCCACTCCTATTGGGCTTCAAAATAGGGCTTGCGGCCTTCTTCAAGACCGCCTGAGCACCTGATCGCGCGAAAAAATTTCAAACCCCCTGCACGATCCTTGAGTAGAAGTGTTGGTTAACTCTCACTACCCATTCCTATTCGACCGCCGGCTGTGCTACGATGCAGCAAGTGACGGCCTTGTCTTCTTTATTCGGTCCGCGACTATCTAGACCACATAATCAACTTATCATAGTATTCTCTGCAGAAATTCGGTGAATACGTGGTCCGGTGTTCTGATCTCAGCCCTCCTCCGATGGCCGATTCAAGACGCGTCAAATGTATTTTCAAGCGGCGGGCAAGGAGTAGTGCTAACGGTTTCGATCTCCGCAACCACCACCCCCTGCCATTTGCTCGTCAACCGATGATGTAGTTATCAGCGCAATCAGCACCTGCATCCAACTAAGTAGCTTGTGCGGTCTAAGGATTTTTTAGAGATAGACGGCCCGCTCCTTACATCGTTTGATGCTTAAGTCTACAGAAGCATTTCGAGAGGGGCGGTTCGACCCTAGCATTCCTAAACAGAATATGCTTCTATTCACTAGTTTCTTATCCTGCATCCAAAGGCATCATAAGGCGAACCGGTGAGATGAAATGAAGCATTATTGGGAGGGCTCGGCGTTCGATATGGCGACTAGACGGCTGGAGTTGGTCGTGTGGTCTTACGAGGCAGAATGCGCTTTCCGAAATAGAACAGCTTTTTGAAGGCATAGAGAACTCCACTGTCCTCAAGTCCAATTCTGCCTAATTTTGTAAGTTGTGCAACAGTTCCTACTGCCCCGAAGCCTCTATCCGGGGTGATACGCCCACACTAAATGGTTAGCGATACTGAGGCCGAGTTGGAAGGAAGCTTTGAATATATAATCTTCGCAGCCCAACCGATTTGCATCATTATTTCCTCTTTCGAATGTGCAAAACTCTTATGAAGAATAAAATTGTTCAGACGAAATTCATCCTATACCTTTATTTACCTTTACCAAGGAACTAATCCTTAGCCGACAAATCGCAATGGACGATGTTCCAGCCGTGAGGGGTTATCCTAGCCTCGCTGAAAATATGGCGAGAACACCAGAATCCGCGATCTTTTCTACATTTGCCCCTTTGACAAACAGAGACCTTCTCTATCGCCAAGCAAAACTCAACAAATTGCACAATAAACTTAAGCAGGTTGAGTTGACAGACTATTACAAGCAAAGAAACTTAGGAGGGAGGCAGTTCTATGCCCAAGATTGGGAGGATCTAGTTGAAACTGATAAAGCTGGAAAACACTCAGAGCAGTGGGAACTTTTCCTGGAAATACGAGAAGAGCTCCGACAATACAGTAGGCTCTATTCTTGATTCTTTATTAGCGGTGTCCTAATTAGGTTCTAGGAGAATGCTTGATCCAGGCGGCTACTCTTGCGAGCTATCCGCATCCGTCGAGGTTTGACTTTGGTGTTATACAAAATCAATTGGACGACCTACATGAAACAGATAAGTTCGCATTGATTGGACATGACTGCGACATTTGGGGATCCACTCTCGATCCGACTGGTTATGCACCGGATATGATTTGTCTTCGCACTCGTCAAAATCTGAATGAAGACCCTTTCACTCGATGGGCTACAGGAACCTTCCTTCCTTGGTTCGGCAAGCGCTATCCGTGGCTGAAAAAGAACGAACCACGTTATGGCGGGCCGAGCTATGTGGCGGAGACTTTTCTCAATATAACCTTCTATATATCGACGGTAATCGCCACGATACTCCCTATCGCTGCCATCAGCGTTCTGTACTGCGTTAACTCCATGCGGGGACGGCTCATAACAATTGCAATTCTGAGTCCTTTGTTCTCTCTTTGCTTTAATACCTTCACAAACCCAAGGCGTGTTGAGATCTTTATTGCTGTTTCCACGTAATCGCCTGTGTCCTTTCCAATAATACTTACCGCGCTAACTGGATCTAAGGTTTGCCGCCGTGCTTGTGGTCTTTGTAACCATTAGCAACAATAATAGTTTCGTCGCTGGATGTTTTGAGGGGCGTTGAAGTCGTCGGAGGTTCTCTTAAGCAGGTTAAAATTTGAAATTCAGCCTTGTTGTGCACACCGCCGGGATGGCACGACGGGCGTGAGCGGGTACCAATTACCCGCAATCCAATGTGAGTTTCTTGGCAAATGGCCTCCCTAGCCTAGCGCGAGGCTGATTGTGGCAACAATCATGCAAGTTTCTTATACGAAGCATATCTTTAAGTCTATTTTACCATGCGTTCACAAAAGCCGTTAGCAAAAACCAAATTAAGTTTTGAACGAAACTTCCTAAAGCCTCACTTACCAGTGTTAGATGCACATCAACCTTCTCGAATTCTACTGACAAGGCAGCCAGATATATGTTTACTTGCTTCCTAGGTTATGAGGATAGTCACGAGCTACTGTTGATCACTACTGCTCTCTCGTTCCATTTATAGAGAACGAGCTATCAAATGAAGAGCGTTGATATCATCTGAAACGAGCTAGCTGTTTCGATTCACGGATACTTTCGTTGTGGCTTGCGATATGCTGCGCAGGGATTGCGCGGGGAGAGCGGCCTCTGTCGCGCGTTCCAAGCAAGCCTACGGAAATCGACTATGTGGTTCGACGGCGTTCTTAGTTCGAATGGCCTTTGATGCCCATTCTGGCTCGGCCCTCTAGTAAGCCCAGCCATGACTAACGCGACTATCGCCCTCCAAATTCGTCCCACAGTGTCTGCTCCCGCATTCGACACAATATCAAAAATTCATTTCTAACATTTTTAGCGCCTACTCACCGACGCAAACATCACGTCAATCTGAGCACTCCTAAGCAGCAACCTTACTTTGTCCCAGAGATCTATTCAGCCACAAATTCAGAATGACTGAGTGCATCATTCCTGTCTTAGAAGACCCTGCTGACAGTAACATGACCCTAACTCTCAAACTCCTATCAAATCAATATCTAACCTATAAGCTAGAACAGAAACTACAGGCCGCACAACGTTCACGGGCTGATGAGAGACGCAGACGGGACGAGGAAAGACAACGTGAGATCGAAGAGCGGCGGAGGCTCGCGGAGAAAGAGCAACGCAACAACCAACAAAATTCAAGCATCGCATGAAAATGGCACTCATACGCTGAGCAGCGGCCCCCGACATCGTCCTACAACCTTTACTAGCCGCTAGAAGTTCTCATAGGAGCCTCCTTCGAGATGTGTAGAGCACCGTCACGCCCGAGATTACCTTGATTCCCAACACACTCAACGAACCAGCTGTCATTTGACTACATCTAGCGGTTCAGGAGCCTCTCTTTCTCTTGACCTGAGTTTCGCACGTTTTAGTTATTAGCTTTCATACGTTAAATGTTCTGCTGGAATAATACTGGAGGCTAGATGAACAGGTAATAAAATTTGGCGGGCAAGAGTACATTTCATTCACTGGATACAACCTTCATAGCGATATTAATACAACGATGGCTAAATATTCAAGTAACAATGAGCTTATAAAAGCTTCACTAAACCCAGTGCAGATTAGGAAGGCTATGATATCCCAAAAAGCAAAGCTGCAGATGGAAAAAGCATACTCGTATAATCTATATCGTATAGCGGGCCTGAAAGGAGACCTTAATGCAACGTGCTGACTCTACCCCAGACTGATTGCAGATTAACGTCCAAACGCATGTATGCACCACATACTCGTTTTACATCCTCACGTCGATACCGCTTCGAAATGTATTCCTGCCGCATGCGACCCAGCCATTCGTTTTCGAACTATATGTCATTTGATCAACCCGCAATTGCTGAGTATCTACATCAATCTACTATCTCCCTCCACTACAACTCAAAAAAAAAAAAAAAAAA
>KV750043.1:0-11539 GCA_001692915.1 Glonium stellatum
CCGCCGCCGCCAACGCCCATGCCGTTGACGGCCGCGCGGATCCTGTCCCGCTCCTTCCGCTCCCTCTCGCGCTTCATCGCCGCCTCTAGATCGCGCGCGCCATTGAGGCCTGGCCGATCGCGCACGGGCCGCTCTTTCGGCGGCGCCTTGCGCTCGGGCTCGGGCGCCCAGCTGTCGACGGGGAGGTGGTCGGAGGCGTCGATGACGCGGCCGTTGAAGGTGACCACCTGGCCCTTCTCGTTCAGCGTCTCGACGCCGCTGTTGCGGCGCGAGCCCGGGTTGCCGCCGCCGCCGTTGTGCTGGTTGGGGTTGTCGAAGCCGTGGGTCGAGTGCGGGGAGTGCATGCTGTTGATGCTGGAGGCGTAGTTGCTGCTGCTGTTGTTGCGCACGGCTGGGTTGAGCGCGTCGAAGCTGTCCGGGCTGAAGGGCGTGCCGGAGAGGCGCCGCTCGCTGGAGTCAGTGGTTGAGGGGGGCGGGCGGGGGGAGATGGATTTGCGCGTTGGTGTGCTGCGGGCTGGTCCCCGAGACGTGCGGTTGTCGGCCGGGCTGTTCATGTTGGCTGGGCTATGCAGATTGGCTGGGCTGACGGCACGAGGCTTGATTATTGGTGCAGGATCCTGATATGGTATTTGCTGTGGTTCCTGCGGGGAAGAATGGGGATAGTACGATGGCGAGTCAGCCGGTTGAACAGACTCCTGATGAGAAAGCGGATGAGGCCGCGTTGGAGTCTCATAGGCAGGAGGTGTTTGGTATTCGGATTGCGAGAGATGCCGTTGATGTGAAACTTCATAAGATGGGGCGGGTTGGTATGAAGGTGAGTTCCTAGGATCTCCACGGATGCTTATTTGGTTGTCTTGATGTGGACGAGGAGAGTGATCACCATTATTAGAGGGATTATACCCGGCGACAAGGCTGGTGGGCATAGGGTATGTTTCATGCCGGAGAGGAGAAGGTGCCATCGTATCACGTGATTCTGGTCTGCTCTGGGGTTGTGGTATGATTGGAGACATCGACGGTCGCGAGTGTGTATGTCTACGCTCCGTTGATAAAGGAGGCGGATTATAATCATTCAAATCTTCATAAGACTGCGATGGGCTCTGGTACATTGCGTGAGAAGAGTCTTCGCGATACCGAGTTAAATTAAGAGGAGCTGGGACATCCTGCTGGTAGCTTGGAGCAGGAGGCTGAGGCTCGTATTGTGCGACTGGTGGTGCACTGCTCCTGTGTGCGGGTGGAGGTGGAGGAATATCATCTTCGTCTTCCACAGTCGGCTGCATTGCGCTTGCAGGCCTTCCATGTGATTCATAGGGGTCGTAGGGATGTTGTGGTTCCGAGTATCCATTCGGCTCGGGGTATCCATTAGGTTCTTGATATCCATTAGGTTCCTGATATCCATTAGGTCCCTGATATCCATTGGGCTCTTGATATCCATTGGGCTCCTGATATCCGTTGGGTTCCTGATATTCGTTGGGTTCCTGGTAATAATTGCTCTGAGAGACTAGCTGGTTATGATTCACGTCGTGGCTTTGATCATAATATTGAATTGCCCTAAGCGGCTCGACATGGTGTGCAGGCGGAAGATCGTGATAAGGATCTGTGGCCTGCCTGTAATCATCGTGTGGTTGTGGAGAGTGTCCACGGACAAAATCTCCTGACTTGTTTTTGTGTCGGTTTCTTCCTTTAGTTTCGGGTTCTGCCAGAGTCTGATAAGAGGGTACCACTGGGTCAGACTGGGAGTGAGGAAGATCTATATAACTTTTCCGTCTGCTTTGAGTCGCATATGTTGCATCTGTATTAGACCCGTAATCGGTTTGAGGAAGCGTTGGCATGCGGTTACTCGACTCTCTCGGACTCCGCGATGGCAGTTCAATTGGTTGAACTGCATATGGTTTTGGGGCAGAGTACTGCATTGATGGGTCCGGCCCCTCTTCCTGGGCAGTCTCATACCTCTCCGGGTGGCCACTTGGTGACTGATGGTTATTTGCCGGGCTGTAAGCATCATAGTAGTTCGGTCGTGCTCGGGTTTGGTGCTGTGGAGTATTATGCGTAGAGGATGAAGCCTTTGGGTTCAACGGCGAGGCTTCAGGCACTGGTCTCCGGCGTTCAACAGATTGCGATGGCTGTTCGTGATAGTGACTACGTCTCTGATGTGTTGGCGTGTATTCATTCGGTCGATTCGGAGTGCTCTGTTGCCGTGGAGGAGTATGATAGTTTCTGTGACCAGACTGTGGAGCGGGGACTCCTCGATGTTCTGGCGCAGCGACGGGAGAGGGTGACGCGCTCGTAGGGTCGGATGGAAGTGGTCTGCGCTTCACCGGGGTGCTCTCTCGGGGTCCACTCACAGTGGCGCTCTGTCCATCGACACCACTGGGCCGTGCACTCTCCCTCCTCTTCTCCACTGGTGCTCTTTCGATTTTCGGACGGGTGTCGTAGTATGTAAGCTCAATTCGTATTTCTCCGGCATATTTCCCCTTGCAATTGAGACCGTGCCAGGTGTCACTTTGGCCTCCACCGGGTACCAGGACACCGTCGAGATTTACCCAGGTCTCGCCAATTAGTTCGGTCTTCTTATCGTCATTGAATACAGATACTTTGAGATTGTGATAGTCCGGAGAGTCGTGGACGGTGAAGCGCATTTCCTGGTCCCTGCAGTAGAAAGTCAGCGGCGGTAATTCTCGGAGTGATGGAAAAGAGATAAGTACCATTTTGGAGTCTGGCCTCCCCTCTTGTCGGTTTCGGTCTTCTTTGCCTCTTTGCCCAGTCTCGCAGCACAGTAAGGATCCTGCTTGCCCATTGTCCTGCGGTTTGGGAGGTTCTTAGCCCTGTCGATAACCACCACGAGCGTCCCGACCTCTGGACCATCGACGGTCATGTCGGAAAAGATTCCGGCAGTGTGCATGCCGCTGAGGGCACCCATCTTTGCAACTTTAGTAGCCATTGTGCTGGCGGCGGTGGTCAAACAGTGAGAAAAGGGCGCAAGGGAAGCTCAGGGAGCTTCAAGAGTGTGTTGTTCCAAAAAGCATGGGGAGCCGCTTGGTGCAGCCCTACGGAGGAGCGATATGTACCATGCACAACGAGCAAAAGCACGAAGGCCTCCAAATGAGTGGGAGGAGTGGGAGGAGTGGAAGACGAATGATGGGTATGCGAAGAAAGAACGGCTCCACCAACAGGCGTAGGTGGTGAATGTGAGGTGTGGACAAAGAGAGTGGCTTGGGGTGTTTTTGTTTGTGGCGGGTAGCCTTAGTAAGTGGTTGAGGTCAAGAAGCGAGAGGAGGCTGGGCTGCCATCCCGGTCGGGCAGTGGTCTGCTGAGACCTCCGTTGCCCTCCAGCCCACCAGCCGTGCAGCCGTCCGTGCAGCCGTCCGTGTGCCCCAGCCTACCAGCCGTGCAGCTGTGCAGCCCGCCAGCCCGCCAGCCCTTTTCTCTCTTCCGCTGCCGGGCCTACTCGGCTCCTGGGGGGATGACGAGTGGGCCGATGGGCCTATGAGATGCGAGCGATGGGCCTATGAGATGCGAGCGATGGGCCTATGAGATGCGAGCGATGGCCACGCCGCCCGCATCCGACGCGGCGAAGGAAGGCCTCCGAGCGCTGTACCTTGCATAAAACACAATAACACCCGTTTCTATTTCCATCTCCATCCCCTCGCGAACTCCAAATCGCTATCTTGCATCTGCACCGTCGCGCAGGATTGCCTAAAACGAGCGCCCCCTTGGCCGTCGAGCGTTGATGCTGCCATCTGTTGCGGCCTTGGTTGTTGTTGTTGTTGTCCACTGTTCTTTAGCCAGGCAAGCTGTCAACAACGCTCATCGACCTCATCCACGACACGCCGACGTAGCTGTCGCAGTTGTCGCAGCTGTCGCAGTTTTTGCAGCTGTCGCAACTGTCCGCCATACTCCACCACTGTTACGCGCGTCTTACGAGGAGCTTGCGGGTTGGTAAGCTTACCCAGAAGCCCCGAAGCTGGGTCGCGTCTTGTCGCGTTCTCCTGCATTGCCGCCTTGTCAATCGGGAAGTATGCCAGGATACCGCTGTCTAGACATCTGCATCTGTCGCGTCCATCTGGCGGCTGTCTGGACATCTGCATCTGTCGCGTCCGTGTGGCGGCTGTCGCCCCAGCACCGCGTGCCCTAGCAGCCTGCCAGCCTACTAGCAGCTTGGTAGCCTGCCACCCCGGCGCCCATCCATTGCTCCACTTTCGCCCCGCCTCCGCAACCTCAAACATCTCACCCGGACTCCGACCAAGCCCGCCGACTATGCCTGTCGCAACACTGACCTTTACCCGCTGTAAGACTAGGCCACAGAACCATTTAGCCGTATCCCCAGAGGCCCATAGAGTTATTCAGGCTTGCGACCGCCCGTTGCCCTAACTACCGTATGGCCGCTCGCGCCGCTGAGTAACGAACCCCCAAATTGGTGTGTGCATCTCATTGAAATTCTTTCTATGCATCAAAATGCCTTTTATTCATTGAATTGCTTTTTATTCGTCAAAATCCTTTTTGGTCATATTCATAATTGCGGCCCAAGGCATGAAACAGCCGCCACCCAGCCCCAATCGCATGATTTTCATATCACGTGGAAAAATACTGTACATTTCCTCTCATCCTGTTTTTGCATCCCAAAAGCCCTTTTTCGCCGACCAATTATTTCTTTCCAACCCCACTCTCATTTTATCTATCCTATCTGGCCTGACTTCTCTTCCTCCTCCCGGCGGCCTTTCGCAAAGTACGTAACGTTGTTCCACGGCTGGTCGCTTGGTGCCTCCCTGAGGAACCGACTCATGGCTTCTCCCGACTCATGGCCTTCACTGCGAGCTATGGATCCGATGCCACCACCATAGCCATAGGTCGAACTTCTCTTTGGCCTGGCCTCAGCCGGCAAGATGAGATTCCTGGGCCCTCCGTTTATCGCCGGAGCATGTCGCACGGAGTCTTTTGCTCGAATTTCTGCAGAACTTTTATCAGCCAGGCAAACTTTGTCAATACCCAGAGCCTCCGGAGGCGTTGCCCTTACCCTGTTTCCCGGAGAGGTCGGTCGTCTTCCAAGGCTGGCCATGGTGAAGACCGGGCCGGGCATGAGCATTGTCTCTTTGGCTGTAGGAGACGGAATGCTCGCCTACCTCTCAGCAAGCCTTCTTAGCATACGGAGCCTAAGGTGACAGTCCTTCTAACACATGGTACTGACCAGTCTTTCGGGCTTCTTCCCCCCTGCCGGTAAATCCGGCGTGTACGTGATCAGGCATGGTTGGAACAGAGAGCAGAAGTCTTGATGCCGGCCGTTCTGTGGGACTAAAACGGATAGGATTCAAATGTAAGATGCCTCAAATCTTGCTGTATACTTTCAAACAAAGACCAAGTTGGGTTGTGAGGATGGCCCATCATTTATAGCTGCGCTACCGGCCGCAGATTACAGTTACTAGTTGCCTTGCCTTCTGGCCACTCCTACATATCTCCAAGAGGCTGCATGCTAAAGGATGGCCTGATAACGAACACACCCAATGGTCAAGCTTCAAGCAAGAGGGAGAGCGCCTCAGCAGACTCCCGACATGAGAGAGCGTGTATCAGTAAATGAGTGAAGCGTAAGAAAGGCGCCAATTGGCCGTTGAAGAGGGAAAATGCTAGTGCGTTTGAGCTTGTGTTACTCCAGCCAGCGTTTCGTGTCACTGTGGAGGCGGCTTGTCCCGTGATTATCCAACGCCAAGCATCGCCACTTCTGTTACTTCCGGTGAATAAGTTAGTTTCCCCAAATAGGACATCACCGTCTGACAACGGGGCTTAAGGGCGAAAACAAATTCATTGTGGTACTTGATTGAATTACATACTGCAACGATCACTGTTTATCTATCTCCGCTCAGTGGCTAGTGCATGACAATGAGCTGCGGAAAGTGGGATTTCACCCACTAGCACCTTTAGAGGCGCAGAACACAGAATAATATCTCCACCAATACCAATGCCCGGAGAACGTTCAATTTGCTATGGCCAGATAGCGACGATAAATATAGAAGCCTTGAAGGCCAACGTACCTGCATTAGCTTTGTACTCATGGTGAGTATTTCCCTAACACCCGCGAGGTGTGCGCCCCGAAGTGGAGTTTCCGAGTGCATTATCCGAAACGCCCCGTCATCAGGTGACATGTGTTGTAGCTAGACTCATGCCCTACCTTGATTTCCGAGAAGATCCTTCAAATAATCTAAGACATTCTCTGACCGATTAGGAAGGTGCGGGATACAAGCGAAAGAGTAAGTCTTTCGGAAAGGATGATTTGGGAATCATCTCGACGGTTAGAAGGTGACTGACTGGGGAGTAAAGGTCTGGAGGGGCCTTAAAGCTGGGAATTCGGAAGCGTAGGCCAGATATTCTGCGTGAGTAGGACTACGAAAGGCAGGAGCCTGATAGTGTTATGGTGAAAAAATAACCTCCCTATCTCGCTCCATGCCACGATTGATTTTTTTTTTTAAAAAAAAAATTCTACACCGTTCCCGCTGCCATACCACCCTTACAGGGGCTAGCGTCATGCCGAGCCTTCTATGCATAGGCAAGAGGCTCCCGAATATTACGAAAGAGAAAAGAAAAATAAACCAGCTCCTCTGCCCGCTTTAATATGTGTACTGTTTAGGTAGCTATCTCCGCCGCGGTCTGTATACGATCTTCGCCTGCTCCATATATCCTAGCTTAGTAATGTCGGAGCCTTCGGTTCCCTTCGAAATGCGGTAGAGATGTAAGAGTAATTAAGGTAACGGTGAATCTAGTAGGTATATACCTGAGGGTAAGCTGCTTTTCGCCGCTAAAGCCGTAATTTATACACTAGATACGGCTTCTCTTTGAGGACTACTGGCCTTTAAATTTGGCTAGGGGCTATACTAAGACGCCGCAGTCGAGTGATAAAGGTTGAGCCGGAATTGGACGATTTGTGTTCGTTTGGGCTTAGAGACACGTCGTAAATTAGATAATCGACGGACAGGAGACTGCTTGCCTCTTTGCTCCTAGGGAGGGTCAACGTACGTGACGAGTGTGCGTCTAGTTCTATATGGAGTT
Organism: Glonium stellatum; assembly: GCA_001692915.1. NCBI lineage: Eukaryota > Fungi > Ascomycota > Dothideomycetes > Gloniales > Gloniaceae > Glonium > Glonium stellatum. Next base: position 7,033 of record KV750043.1, read on the forward strand.
CGTTCAGTATACTAGACAGAGGTAAAAGGGACGAGAGCGGCGATGGAGGATGTCGAGGTTCGGCCATATAACCTCGATATAGAGGGCCTCAGCTAACCCCTTACGTTGCGGGCAGTTAACGAACAGGTACTTGCTAGCGTTCTGCGTTCGCCGTACGCTCCGTAGAGGCACGCTTCCAGGCGACACCACGAGAAGGTGCAGATACGACTCTGTCGGCCCCATGTTACGACCGATGAGTTTCGACACAAAAAGCGTGCGACGCGTCATGATTGATCAGCGCTCAATAGGCTTTCGGGTGGCTTCTGAATGTTAGACGCTAGTAGATTCTCGGCTTGTATGGCCGCAGCCTTGTGTCGGCCAGATTCTGATGTCTCACTGCCAGCAGCCTTTCATCTCTTTCTCAAAGGCAGAATGATAAAGGAAGGAGTATGATGGATGGTAAGCAGTGGCGACTTCAAAGTGGATTAGCAAGCGGAGAATAAGGAGAAGAGTTAACTGACTAACTACTAAAAGGAAGGACTTCGTGCTGGGACCTGGAAAGAAGTGGAAGCGGAGTCAAGGAAGTCAACAATAGATCTACGAGTAGAATAACTAGGTGGTCGGCTTCGTGAAGCAAGCGGGAAACTGACAAGAGGAATGTAGCACCCTACTCAGGCCTTGGCCTCGGGGGTTATTAGTTTCTGGAAGTCGCTAACTGCTCACTCGGTAGCGGCGAGTATGTACAAATTTCGTGTACGCTAATAGGTCAAGAGGAGTTGTTTAAGTATGGTAGTTAAGGAAATTTGAGATATCCTATGATTGTGCGTTCAAACCGAGGTGTGCGGCGGCCTTGTTGTAGATTCTGTCAACATGATCAGCTGTAAGCTTCATGGCTGGTGTTCCCTAGCTCGACGGAGTCGGACCTAATTACATCGTGAAGAAGGTGAGAGATATTTCGTTTCTGATATAAATGTTGTTCTATAAGCACTCCAAGCCACCTAGGAAACGAGTAGCAGCTCGCGTCAGAAACGGCGAGCAACCATCCAGGTTGGGTTGTATCCCACAAATATTGAACTGGGCTTAATCGATCATGTTAATAGTGAACGTTCTTTTTCTTGCGTCGGGCATCTTAGCATTCTGCTCATATGCCCAATTATATAGCATGGGTCTAGCAGAGATTGAGCCATTAATTGGATGTGGTGTCACCATTATCAGTCCTGTCACATTGTGAGCCTCGAGATAGTTGGGTATTGTGGCTAACCAACCTCATTCATTTGAAGCTGTCCGTTACGGAGCGACGAAGCGGGTTTAGTGTCACTAAATGGCAACCACCCAAACTTAAGCCAACCGGAAACATACGAAAACGTGATGAGTATTCGTCTTATTTTAACGGCCATGAGTAGCTCCGTAATATAGCGTTGAAGGTTTACTTAATCCGCTACTTCCTACGCCGAAGAAAAAAAATTAAACACAATTTTTGGAAGAGACGGTTCTTAATTTTTATAAGCAGAATCCGTAAAGGCTAGTAAAAAGTACAATGCTAGGATATAACGATTCCACCGTCCTGTCCATAAACTCTCCCGTACGCTGTATCAAGATCATCCGTAGCGATCGAAACCTCTTCTCCAAGCTCAAAAAGTATGCCAGCCGCGGCGTACCTCAGTGCTGGACACCCTTTCGACTGAACAAGGCCAAAAGTCGTGGCATTTTTAGTAGGCCGAAGTAAACGTCCATTCTGCCACTGACTGTCCGAAATCTCATAGCCGATGAAACTGAAATCATCTACGTATCCTCTTTCAGCATCATGCTGCCTTTCCATGTAGATTGAACTCAAGAAAGCAACATCAGCCGCCAAAGGGTTGAACCATCCTACTAATCTACCCGCACACCGCGCTGCCATAACTACTCCCGGGCGACCTTCTCCGAACAGTAGTCCCATTTTTGCATGCAAAGACCATTCCTTAGTTGGGCTCCGAGGCTGAACCTTAGCTGGGTCTGCGGGTGAAGCTTCGAACGTAATGCCACCCCCATCGCAGCCAAATAGCTCTCCGTCTGTGTCGGACATTAGGTCCAATATTGGCAGATCTACCAACATGAATCTGGATATTTCTTTGGGATCATCGGTTGGGTGCAGCAACGACTTTGAAAGAACGGATATGGGTCCCAAAATTCCCAGTAATCCTTTACTGGGTGTTACCATAGAAAATAGTTTTTGACGACCAGCGAACATTGTCGAAAGCATATACAAAACATGGGACCGGCTTACCTTTCTATCGAGAAAGCGAAGGGCATCCCCAAAATCTAGACACATTGCTAGGAATGTAGTGCTTCCAGAACCCCATATCCCTCGGAAGTAAGCGTCCGTCTGAACAAGTTCGAGGGATACCAATGGTTTTAGTAGCTTGTAATAAAACCCAAACACCAGAGCTTGATACTGCAGCCAAATATCCTTCTGTTCCTTTTCATCGAATAAAATTAAGCCCTCACTTTTCTTCAGATGTTCCGACGTAGTGCGTTGCTGCAACCATCCTAAGTGTTCCCCCTTCACGCTCTTAGCAAGCTCTTCGACCGCAAGCAGTATGCTTTGGGAATTTTCAGGAAAAGCTTTTCCAGCAAGCATTATAACGTCTTTTGTAAAGGTGCTGACCTCGATATCTTCATTTTTAAGTATGTAATAGATTTCCGCTTCTTTGGAATAGGGTATCCCAGGCTGATCCGCCTGGAGGAACATCTTGGAGGCAGCTTCCGAACCAAGTCCCCAAAAATAGGTCATCTTGTTGATGATTGGGCGATCCGCTGGGATAGCATGGATCATGCTGCTTGGGTCATTACGTGGATATGCTATTTGTTGCGCCCTACTTCCTAAACCTCTTTGCAATGAATGATATCCGGGTTCATCTGAATAGTTGCTTTCAAGAGGGGCATCCAGGATAGTGCTGCTTTCCACATAGTGGACATAAGGTTCAGCCTCATATGACCGCTTTCCCTCGGTGCGAAGCTTCACTCCCACTTTTCTTATTGCTACCGCCACAGCAAATACCATAGAGGACATTGCTGTGAAATCATTCGATTTTCCTTCAAGGAGCCACACTATGAAGCTTTCCATCTCCTCTGTCTCTGCTAAATTCAGCTGAGGAAGGACTTGCTCCTGCACAAGCTTGTAGCGACAAGCCTGCAATGCGGTAGAAATGGTCGTATGCATATTGCGCACACATCCAGCTGATTCCCAAGACTTGACGTTTGTGGAAAGTAATACACGGAGCGAACTTTCCAGCTCTTCGTCCCGATCCAAAATCCGGACATAGACGCGCATGATTAGTGCTTGAACACTATTTGAAGGCAAACAGAAATCCAATGCCGTCACTATTGCAACCATAAGCCATGAAAAAGGGCCTAGGCCTGCGGCAGTTTCCTTGACCTGGGTCGGTGGGTTGCTGACACGGCTTCCTTCATATATGAAGCCTAAGCAAGACCATCTGCGTTCCATATTGGATACGTCAATCAGACCGCGTCGTTTCAGTATCGCTTCTGGATCCTCTCCGATGGAGGCTAGTAGCTCTTGGTCATTGCTGGAAACCCGAAACCAGTTTCCGATTTTTCGGCCGAAGTTCATAAGAAGTGCTACATCTGATAGTGACACTCCTAATTGAAATAGCTGGGCAGCGCCAACAGTAGCGCTGATAGACATGGTGAGGGATTAAGAAATGAGATAGATAGGCTAAGCGATCTAACATCAGGTTTGAGGGGGATTTTCAACGTCTATGTACCGGAATTTCCGGCTTAGCAAGGCAGATTCTGCCTTATGCACGGCTGAGGCATTTTGAAGTATACAGTTCGACGGAAGAGGCTAAGACTGCAAGCAACAGCTCTTATCAGGCTGCACTAATAGGCATGGCGAATGTAGAAGTGGGGTGAAAGTAGCTCTATATGGACTAGAAGCTATGCGTGCAGCTGCTGAGAATATATCTATAAGCAGCCCCCGCATCGTGCCAAGCCCAGCTCTAGAGCCTCCTAGCTCTAGAGCCTGCCCGCTCTGCCCTCTCAACAGCTCTCGCTAAACGATTAGGTGGGACAGCATTAAGATTTTCGGTCGCATGATTAGGAGCTATAGCAGGCTTTTATATTTGCGTGTTTTTAGAATTAGTCGGAGTTCCCCGTCTTCACTCCGAGTGAAGAAGCGACCACTTAGGTACAGCACAACGAAGGCCGGTTTTTAGCTAAGCAACGTCTTGTAAGAAGGAAGATCAATTATGTCAAGGGCGTCCGCCTCGTTTCGCTCCAGGGCTGTCTTGACCATTTTGCTGGCTTCCTCAAGAATGTATGAGAATGTTTAAAAAGACTACCGTTTTAGTCACATGTAAGACATGATAAGCAGCTGATGCAACAAGGCTGACGCCCCCACCTATTGCGCTTTTCTTATCTTCTGCGAATCTTATAGACGAAGCGGCTTTTACCACAAAGTACGTATATATATATAACTCTACAATTTTCTAATGTTTTTTTTAATAAAAAAGTTATAAAGTTATAG
>KV750048.1:0-10993 GCA_001692915.1 Glonium stellatum
TAATAAAATAATAAAATATAATATTAAGCTAATTAGTAAAGCCATACTTTTAAAATATAATACTGAAGTTATATTAAGTTTTATTATAAATAGTGTACATCTATACTGGAGCTCTATGGCGCTTCTAGAGCCAAATCGTCTTTTTGGTAGATGGAGTGGATTTAACCTTGGATCCACGCCACTCCAGTCCAAATAGATCACTGGCCTAGAATATATGTGCTTACAGTTGTTATATAACTACTAGGGCAATGCGAGCATGAGAGTTTCATTACGAAATACTGAGTCTGTACCGGAACGACAGATATGATAGACCCGCCGACGCACGATATACATGCGACGGCCTTAGTGGCATAAATTCCAGGATAGACAATTGTGCTATATACAGTTATGGTGGAGCTACCAGCGCATGACGAGCAAGGTATGGTAGAGGTGAGGTAAACAGTCAGCGAAGCTGCCATTGTAGTAGAAGCCTGTCCATTAGAAGAGCTGGCAACAGCATCCATGGTCTGTTATTGAATCTGCGAGTTTAATGGTTTTGTGGATGTCTGTGGGGCCACTGGAGCAGAAGCCTACGAACCTGATTGAGCTACCTGAGAGCTTCCCATAATAGATGTCTATGGCGCCGGCCGAGAGGAGGTGTGTGGATTAGATTAGTATATGGTATATGTGGCTCGGAAGCATTGTGATCCTTTTCGTGAACTTGATTGGCTCACTGTCTGCGAGCTGATTTGGTCTGTGCCTTGCGATCCAGATGCGCTTGAGCTCGGTACTCCAGCCGTATTTGAAGCCTTTCCTCCCGCTATATTTGCGGCTTGTAACACAGCTACACTAACAGTAGTCCCTCCACTACCAGCAGATGCTGTGGCAGTTGTGTAGTAGAATTTATAAGACTGGTAAGACTGGTAAATACTCCGAGTCCTGGATGGAGCCTGTGACCTAAATAGGTACGAATGATATGTCGATCGGTCTCCAGCTGAAGACTGGACACTACCCCGAGATTGGGCGCCACCTTTATTTTGGCCACCTTGGGGATTGACTACCTTGATTTTGACAGCCCTGATACTGGCCACCTTGGTTTTAGTCGCCCTCGTTTTGACCAGCTTAGTCTTGTTCCCTCTGGTTTTAGTCACCTTGTTTTTGACTGTCGCCTTGAGTCGGACTTCCACCATTCGCTCAGCTCCATACTCGAGGAGCTTGTGCCTGGAAGGTGGGAAATAGGAACCGCACTGGGCTGTAGAGGGCGGCAATAAGCATATCGAGGAATCGACCCAAATTGGCGTAATTGGGCATCTGTCGCAGAACTTAGAATGCTATACCTTTTGCCCGCTGATGCGATAGTAGTTGATGCAGTTATCCTTGGACATATGTTGTGCCTTTTTGGGGAGCGCTTCGTAAACCGATCTAAACCAGTCGTTATATCGGTCATAACTCCCATACCTATCGTAGCTATTATGCTAGTCATGGCCCTCATGGCGATTAAGACTTCCATGCTGCCTTAGCGCTCAGGGTGATTGTTGCGCTAGTAATCGTCCCCCTTATGTTTTTCATGGCTCCATGATGTTCATTACCCTCATTCTACTCATGATTTTCATCATGTTCATGACCCCTGTGCTGTTCGGGCTTCTCGTACTGCTCGTCGCCATTGTGATGTTCGTAACCTTCATATTGGTTATAATCCTCTCCCTTCTTAACCTGCTATCAGTGTAATTTCAGTCAGGAGGGAAGCCTAAGTTAGTCCCATTGTTGTACATGATGTCTTAGTGATTGACGTTGTTAGCGTTGTAAGACTTATTGAGTTTGTTGTTGGCGAAGCCGAGGAGGCTGCCGTCGCTGTAGCAGCTATCGTTCTGATTATCGTTGTGGAGTAGGTGATGTTGGCGGAGATGCTTGGAGTGGAGCTTGAAGGCTATGGGCTCGGGCGGATATATTCAGTAGCGATTGTACTAACTGTGATTATTTCGTGAATAGCGCTCGTACATATTGACGTAGGCTTGATTGGATTGGAGGTAGCATAACTCGTTGCTGTCATACTCATGGTCTTGATTGTGTACACCACGCTTGTTGACCGTGCGGTTTGGCTTGAGCCGGGGATAGTGTATTCGATCGCGGTGGTGATGGTGGCTTTTGTGGCAGAAGTAACGTAAATTGCAGCTGTTGTGCTTATGGTATTTGTTGTATACGTAAGCCATGTCGATTACGTACGTGGGCTTGAGCTGGGAGTGGTATATTCTATAGCGGTTATACTTGCAGTCTTAGTCATATAGATAACTCTCGTAGTCTGTGTACTCAAGCTAGGTGTGACATAACTTGTAGCAGTGGTCCTCTCTGTCCTTGTTGTGTATACAATTAATAGACTACTTGATGTCTGTGTGCATGAACTTAGATACCAAGTCTCGATAGTTTTGGCAGCTCGGTAGTGTAAACTACATATTGGGTGCTTGGCATTTGACGACTGGAGTTGATGTGCTCGGCTGAAGTAGAATATCGGTGGGTTGGTATGAGAGGGGTATCGGACCAATTACCGCAATAATCTGTTCCAATCGAACAAAGACATATCCCAGGTTGCTGGGTTGGTGCAGTGTAAGGAGGGTGAGTGTTCGCGGAATCTGATACATTTTAGAAATAGGACCATAGCTTCAGAGTGAAGAATAGGTGAGCTGTTGGCGTACTTACCCTCGTGGATCTTTTATCACCAGCCTAGGCAATGAAACCTCAGTACTCCTAAGCAGCGTAAGGACTGCTCCTAGGCAGCCTTTTAAGCTTAGTCATGGTGGCTCAAAGTAGGTAGCTGGATTGATTTTTGGTTTGCTTGGTGAGCGAAAACGATGCCGATGGGCCTGAGAAGATTCTAGGTTATCGGAGACGATGGAAAGCATGCGTATAGTTCTTTCTCATGATGAATCCACTCATGAAACGTAGCTTGACCTTGGTGGTGCGTGGGCCCGTCCATAGGGTGTAATTCCTCATCATGAGGTCGACCGATGTCAATGTGAATAGTAAGAGGAAGCCAGGTTCTTGTAAGATAAATAAGAGTTCTAAAATACTGTATCCAAGTACAATGCGGCAAAAGTTAGGCTTGAACTCGAACAATTAACCACTCAAAAGTAAGAATACCTTACGCTAGGCAAAATATCTAAATAATATCTAAATAACTGTCTTGCATTATTACTCAATTCACCCGGGGAGCTTAACGCTTATTGACGAAGTGCTTAGAATATGATGTTAGGACGACGCTAGTCTCTCAGAGCATTGTAGCTATTGCAAGTACTGTTGGTGTTGGACATGTGTAAAAGCCTGGGTGGGCTTTATAATTAGGCTCCTGACAAACCATACCAGCTAGAAAATAAGGGAATTCTTTGCAGTAATAAGGTAACGGAGCGGCCTGTAAGGTAGCGACAAAGCTTCCTGGAAGCCTTCAACGAAGAGATCGTCGATGGGGGCGCGTGTAATACCCAAAGATACAACACTATCAAAGTTTTGGTAGGCTAGAATTCGCTCCATTCTTCGAGAAATTTCATCTCCTCACGAAAGTCGTCTCCTTTCTTAGAGTGAATAAAGATAGGTTCGACTCACCATAGGGCTTTGTATCCTCACATATATGATATAATTTTCCTATTTCTGACTCTCCTTATTTGAGTTTAGCCAACCTTGAGTGTTTTAGAGCCCTGTTGCTCTTACTGGCAGACTCCAGGCCCTTCTTATCATCCAAGCCTAGCATCACGATGCGATATAATTATGAGTCTTATTATTCGGAGCATATCATGATATATGGGAAAGGGTATAGGATCGAATAGAACATAGCAATTGATGTGACGACTAGACTTGTTTTCGTCGTCAGGATAGCATTCAAAGAGAAGGAGAGCGTAATGGGTACCCTTATGGATATGCACTTGAGAGCATATGGTAGGTTATGGTTGGATCTTCCTTTTGGGACTTATCCATATTCGTAAAAAAGAAAAAAATAGCTCTAGGAGAACATTTCCTTAGGGCTGCGTGCTTTTTTGGAATAGCCATTTGCTCAGAGTCTTGAATATCTGTCAATTTTTCTCTAGCAGGCCTTGAGACGCGTATGATTGATTGACATTTATACAGTAGACCAGGACAGCTAGCGCAGCAGATATTGAGAAATCTTATTGCAAACAAGATACGCGTTTCCTGATCCAGATGGAACATATGTCATGTGAAATGGTAATAAGCTGGCTAGCCGAGGCTCGACTCACGGTGTTGGTGAGGAGTGTTTTAGTTGGGGAACAGACTGTAAACGTACGATCCGGTTTATCAGATATTTAGTCAGTATGGCCAAAAATTATGCGTTTTAAGACGATTACGATATCGTAAAATATAATAAAATATCCGCATAAAATCCAACATTGGATTTTTCCGGTACATAAACATTCAATATAAGTAGGCAGACTAGCTGCCAAGTAATATATCTGGGGCGTAACCTATTATATTATATAACTTCCCTTTTCTCTCTTTTCTTTATATACTATACGATAGAAAATGCGCAGGAATTATATGCTGGAGTGATAGGTACCTTATACGGTGGGTAAAATACTAGAAAAGTATTTTTCCGTGCTTCTAATTTAAGCTTTAAACCTCTAACTCCTAAATTAACTATAATACTTATAACTATGGCTTTAACTTCTACTATTACCGCTACTATAATTACTATAGCTTTTAGTACTAGCAAGAAGTTGGAGTAGAGATTTTAAATTAAAGTGTGCAATCTAATATATACTATGTACTACTAAGCGAGAAAATTCGAATATTTATTGTATATATCGGATAAATCTGGTATCTGATATTAATTTATTTCAATTCGCTTATCGTAATTTTTGGCCATACTGATATTTAGGGAGATCTTATGCACGGATCACTCGCAGTGCAGCATTTAGCGTCTGGGCTGAAAATGTGAATAAACACGCATATATTGTTTGCAATAAAGAAGAGTCTTATTTATGGCGCTGAGAGTAGGTGATTTTTGAAATTCTCAACACAGTTTATTTAGAAAGTCCATAAAGGAGGGAGACAAATATTGATGTATGTTCTGCTTTGCGATTCTCCTCAAACCTTTTTATTCGTCAATAAAATGAGTCGCCTGGGTAAATTGCGAGCATACTCTGATACGGAAGCCGGTAAAATTCTTCTGCACAATACCGTAGGTAAAAGCATTAAGCTGGGGAGTGGGTATATCTGTATGTAATCTGCTGGAATCAAAATTCCACCAGGAAGCCTGAGTTCGTAAAGGGATTGTCAAACTCAGAAAAAGTATCATGTGGGAGCTGGCATTTGTCACAGACGCGCAGAACTTTCCAAAGGCACATCTATTGTTATCCTTGAAGTTGTTGAATGACGTTATCATAGATATAATCACCGTGAGTATGCAAAACCCGCTGCCCGCCATGCCAATCCCAAATCCCAAGACCACGTCCTGTCAGTGATTGCATTATGCCCAAAACCGACCAATTATGCAATATTGTCTATGATGACGCCGATTCGGGCACTTGGGCTTTGATAGCTGCTTCAAGAGCCTTAGGATTCGCACCAACGACTTCGCCCACCTTCTCGCCGTCCTTGAAAAGCAGGAATGTTGGCATCGCGCGAATTTTCAGCTCTTGTGCAACATCGGGGACTTTATCTACGTCAAGTTTGAAGAATGCTACGTCTTTGTAGGTCTCTGAGTACCTGTGAGAATCTTGCGTTAATCTAGGCTGTGTGGGGAGGGTAGCGGAAAATGGATAGGAACTTACTTAACGACCTGGGGTGCGATAGCTTTGCAAGGACCACACCATGTCGCGAAACAGTCAAGAACAATAAGCTTGTTCTCTTCGAGGGCCTTTTCGAACGCGGGCTTTCTACAATATCATATGCAAGTTAGCGTGGGCACTGGAAGTTTTGCAAGCCACTTTCTCCGAGCTAGATGGCTAACACGGTCCGAGACTTGTGCAACAATAGTACTCACGATTCTAGATTGTGGACGCCCATTTTTAGGTTTGTGTTATGGAAGAACCGAGGAGTGAAGTTTGGATGACGGAGGCTTGTTTGCGAGGTGGTGATAGCTATGCGAGTTCGCGCAGTAATGAGTACGGTTCTCCTGAAAGATCTAGGGGCGAGCATTAAGAGACGAGGGGACCATATATATACAGAGAAAGAGGCAGATTTCAGTACGGAGAAGAGTTTGTGATGGCTCTTTCGATGGAATGCGCTGGAGTGCCGCGGATTATCCAGCGATGCTTAGTGAGACACTCGGCAAGCTCTGGTAAAGCTGAGGCTGCGCGAAAAACTGCGGTCTTGCGCAGCGGCCATAACAATGAACTTGACTTACTAGATAGGATATTTGCAATAATGTTTCAAGCTCGGATCGCGTTCTGAAGGAATCGCTCGAAGGTTCTGGTGGGAAAGGCTACGACATGAGGGCCAGCTTTGATTACTGTTACAAAGGCCTGGCCCCGCCATGGAAAGATGACGTGCCTACCTGCTGGGCTGAAAGCTGCCTAAAGGGCGGCGGGGCGGATTCGGCTTGGTCGTATCTCGGGCAAACCACGCTGCACGTCACATCATGTGGAATCAAAGGATGAAAGGGTGGAAGGGTGAAAGGAAGCAATTATTGCTCAGCAGTTGCTACAGTATACGAGGTCAGCTTTTGGTCCGTTTCACTTCTATCTCCAACGTTTGTAATCGCCAGCAGCTGCTGAGATGTCTTAAGAGCTATAGATAAACGTTAATTCTTCCTTCGCATCGTAACCGTGGAGCTATTAATAGAGTGGCTGAAATGCTCCAAGGATTACCTGATCATTCCTGCGTGTTGTGTGTTGAGGTCCTTTGCGTCTATCTCACAAATCGCGCGGCTACACTTGGTATAGGGACTGAAAGAGGTCAAAAACCCATCAATACATATGTAGTGAAACTACAATCTCAGCCTAAAGGTATATGGCCGGCAACGGTTCCCAATGCAACTGTTGTTAGTAAAAGCACAGATCCCGCTGTCCGACGAAGAAGATAGCCACACACTCCAAAACCAGGTCAGCGGAGACCAAATGTTGCCCCGTGCCGTCTATACCAATCCGTTTGATCCCAAAAACCCCGACAAAACAAATTAAGATAGGTTGCTCTTAGCAACTGATGTACACACCGAAAAGTGAGAAGTACATTTCCCGCCAGCACCCCAACTCCATCAGATTTACTAACCCCACCATCCCCAAAATACGTTCATTAACCTAGTAGCATTCCGCTCGCGAACTCCGCATCGGGAAAGAGAGGAATGTTTAACAGTAGAGATGGAGAAGACTAGGATTGCCAGGATTGCCAGTCCAAAGATAACAGATCAGATAAGGAAATACGAGAAGGATCGACTGGGGTGAGATGAGTATGAGTAGTGACAGACAGGTACAAAGGAAAAACTAAACGAACGGTATGACTGGCAATCAAGGTTTGTACCTAAACCCCGCTCCACACGACCAAAAATAGACATCTTATTCCGGAGGAGATTGCGGTTGAGACGCTGAGCTCGCTCTTTTGTGATCGACCGACGCCCTCTTCGCAGGGATATCCAACAACTTTGCAGATCCCGCGCTGAGATGGCGCGCGTGGCTTTTGCCGAGGTCGACGCTTTTTGCGCGCTGCAAGAGGGCCGGTTCGGTGTTCTGCGGGTCATCAGTAGGCGATTCCTTTTCCGGCGTCTCGTCAACATTCGATGGAGAGGTTCCGGGCGAATTATCATCGGCTTGGAAGTAACTGAGTAATCCTTCCGTGGACTTGACGCGAGGTTGACGATGCACTACCGTTGGTTGCCGGCCGACGCCTGTGTGGACGATATTTTCCTCTTCGCGAAGCGCTGATTCTGCAGGATTGCTTCGCAGCTCGTCTTCCGTGTCGGATTCGGCTGTTGCAGCCATTGCTGTACTGCTGGGTTTCCGTGCAAATACGTCACCGGACTGCGTCGATCGGCGGCGTTCATCAGGCTGTGGCGTTAAACGACGGAAATACTCATCATCTGGTATTCCCAGCTCTTCGTATGAAGCAGAGAAATCCTCGTGCTGTTTCGGTGTAGAGGCCGATCCAACGCTGGTTCGCACCTGCGCTTGATTTGATCGTCGCTTAAGGGGTTTGCCTGAAAGCCACGAACCTTCCGAGTCCACAGAAGCAAGAGACTGCGACATCAATCCTGATGCTCGAGCGCCTGGGCTGACTGGGGAGTCCGTGCGGCGTCGGGATAGAGGGTCTTCGTAGGAGCTGCTAGGGACAGGAGCATTGGGATCAACATTAAGGTTGGATGGTTGTCTGTAGCCTCGTCGAGCCGCAATCGGCTTGGCCGACGAGGCAATTGCTTCTGGGGATTGCATTCTTGAATCTGGCGGAGATATCGGCAGTTCAGGAAGATCTTCTCTGAATTTCGATAGAGTACGAGCTGGCGTGCCAGAAGTTCGCCGAACCTGTGGTTGACCTACCAGATGGGCTGGCGGCATCTGTCGAGACATCGATTCCCGTGAAGTGTTTGAAAAAGATGCTTCGGATGGGGTAGACTTTCCTCGATCAATAGACTCCCTCTTCCCCGAAGCTCCCCCTCGTCGAAAAAAGGATGCCCATGCTCCCATGCGCCTCCCGCTCGCTTCGGAACTTCGTCTTGCGCTTGGCTGTTGTTGTTGGGCGGCAGCAATGGATTCTGCGGGTTCTACGGGTTCTACGGGTTCTGCGGACCCTACGGGCTCCACTAATTCCAGCGGCTGAGCAGCGATTTCTGAGATAAGATTTGGCATCTGCGAGACGTTTGAAGGGCCGCGGGAGTGATGCACGGGGGAGGTCGGCGGTGACATACTTGCTTGAGAATAGCGAATGGCCTGTGCAGTAGCAATAACTGGTTCCTCCATAGGACTTTCTGCGGGAGTTGGTAGGTCGGCCCTGTGGCTGCTAGTCTCCGTTTCTGATTTAACAAATTGATTGGGAGGAATTGGTCCTTCGGGAGAATATCCTAGATAGGTTCCAGTATTTTCCTGCCGTCCTGTTGGTACCGATGTGTCGTTGTCATCCTGGGTGGATGGGAGCTCCTTTTCAATCCCCAGTCCAACAGTTCCCATGGCTTGATCCAGCAGGACTGGGGGAGTGCCCTGCTGGTCTCGTTGCTCCTTCGCACGTTGCTTCTCAGCCCTGCGTTCCAACCTACGACGCATGCGCTCCTCCTCGGCTTTCCTCTTCCTCTCTCTCCGCCTCTTATCTCTTTCCATGATTTCTCTTAGAGCACCTGCATCCAAGGTATCGGCGAGGTCGTCAATGGTCCCGCTCTTTTTGAGCCTTTCTTTAACCCCCTTGTCATCTTTGCTAAGCGTTGGCGCCTTCTCTCTCCTCGAATCACTCCTCGATGGGTTTTGCGGGGAGGTATTTGTACCACCTAGGGGATATTGCGAGCTGGTTGAATACCTAATCTTCGGCCGGGGAGAAAACATGTCCAACGCGCTAACCCTGAACGCACGTGTTTCGGAGCTTCCAGACATTGATGAGTGTATTGACTCTTCGAGCGGAAGAGATACGTTGGAAGTCGGCCGTTCCAGATGTCGGTTTAGCCCACTGCGCATCTTTTTACTATCTCGTCGTAGTATTCCTCCAAAACTTCCAGCAGGACGCTTCTGCGGTAGTGGCATGCTCATAGCTCTTATCTCCTCTTCCCGTACATGATCGTTTTTCCTCTTCTTGCTAGATTTCCGTCGAGGAAGTGCCGAGTCGTTGGCACTGCGTTTGTTTCGCAAGGTCTGTGGGCGCTGCAATTTGCCCCGTTCCCTTGCTGATGGTATGCTGGTATGTGACTGTGATTGTAGATGAAAATTGTATGGTATTTCGTGGTCCTGTGTGGCAGGTCGTAGGTGTGGACTGGTGCCGAGTTCCTTGGTGATTGGTAGAGCGGTGATATCTTCGGCGCTGCCCTGAGGAAACGAATGTTGCTTTTCGGACGTGGTTTGTATAGGCTCAAGGTCTAGGGACTTTTTCTCGCCGCCTTGCAGTGATGAGCTGGACTGTGAAGTCGCCCTCCTTTTTCGTCGGGTCTGTCGTCGACTAAGCCTCTTTCCAATCCCATGCGTTGTGTCCGGCATGTTGCCTGAAGGCTGGCTAGCATAAGCTGCGGCAGGCTTCTTCCCTTCTGCGACGGCAGCGGGACCCTCGGCCCTTAATTTCGTGGCGCGACGGCCTTTCCGCCCAAACGGCCACATCGGCATTGGGAGCAGGCCGAAGGGTCGGTGATGATGGCGGCTGGTCCTGCGAAAGCGTTGCGGCCTGGAGGGCCATGCAGCGCAGGACGCGCAGCGATTGTGGAGAGAGGCTATCTGACGTCGAAGGAGGTGGCGAGAATCATAGCGCGGGTGGGCGGCGGAAGCGATCGACTAGGCGGGATCAGAATAGCAAGGAGCCAGACGACGAGGCTTGAATGGTGATCGCAGCCAAAAGAAAGGGAATGAGCAGAAGCGTGCGAAGGGCTGGGAGGGTTGTGGGAGGGCAGAGAACGTGGTGCGCTCTTGGTCAACGGCAACGAGCGATATGGCGATGCAAGGGTGGGAGTGAGGGACTTCGCAATAGTTAAGGATGCACGTCCAGCTGGTCTCCGCCCCGACCAGCAAGAAGCCGCCCAGCCAGCGGCAGCGATCCCGGTGTTATTTTTGCTTTTTTGCCTTCGGGAAATAAAACCCATAGGGACGTGTGCAGGCCGTGCAGGCCGTGCAGACGGGCAGACGGTGCAGACGGTGCAGACGGCGCAGACGGCGCAGAACCGTGCATGGCGAGCTCAGGCCCTTCGCGCTGGTTTGGCCCTTTTTCAGGGCCGGGGAAGGAATCAGCGGGCCATGATGCAGCCCGCCCTACTCGTCACAGCTGGCCGACGCCATAACGTCGACGGTCATCTGGGCAGGGCAGATCTTTTTTGTGTCGGTCCCTAGGTCTAACGTGCCGTACCTCGCCTGCATCGCCTGCATCGCCTCCATGCCGCTATCATCGCCATCGTCTTCCC
>KV750052.1:4266-18725 GCA_001692915.1 Glonium stellatum
AGCGCCCTCACGCACTCGACCGGCAGAGTCCAGAGCGCGAACTTCGGCGCATCCCAGCCGAAGAACCGGCCCACGCGCCACAGCTTCTCGCCGGCCCTTCGCGCGCGCGCCATCGCGGTCGCATGCCGCGTCTTCCACCGCCGCCAGCCGCCGCCACGGCGCGCGGGCAGGAAGGCAACGATGTCGCGGTGGCCGGCATCGGCGGCGAGGCGGAGGGCCAGCGCGCCGTCTGGGGCGATGAGCGCGTCGTCAGCTGCGGCGATGAGCGTGCCGTCGGCTGTGTAGGTGTCCCTCATTAGCAGCTTGACGATTGTCAGGTTGCCAAGAGCCGCGGCGAGCTGAAGGGGGGTGCGCTGGACGAGTTGGCGGAGTTTGGGGGCTTTGCGGATGTGGTAGTAGCGGTTATGGTAGTCACGGGGGTTGGGATTGGGGGCAGGCAAAATGTAGACGCCATAGCCGTTGATGTCGGCGCCGCGGTTGACGAGCTCTCGTACCATGTGCGCGTTGCCGGCAGAGATAGCGGCGAGGAGGGGAGTCTGACCGGTTGCGGAGGTCGTGTTGGCGGTTACCAGGTTGTGCTTGATCATTAGGGCTACGGCTTCGTCCTTCTTCGTCGTCACGGCATCGAAGAAGGAGCTCACGATGTTCTGACGCAGGCTGTGGACGGTATCTGTATGGAGACTGTACCCATTGAGGGGTATAGGTGGACAGGCTGTAATAGGCAGATCTAGGTCATTTGCTGAAGCTGCAGCTGAAAGTTTCCGTATCGTGGCCTGGATACCGCCATTCTGATCGGTTTCCGTATAGTTTGGCAGGCCGTCTAATTGAGTTTCATAGGTCTCTTGGATAGCAGAAATAGTACTATTGGCCAGGCTATGAGATGTTGCAGAGTCGCTAGTGCTAGTTCCATTCGCCGGAAGGGCGCTGATGCAAGGCGAAACATCTGGTTCGTGGGTCCGGTCAGGGACACCCATTCGTTTAAAAGAAAAAAAGAAGGCTAGTGCGGCTGGCAAGTATTTTTAAATGTAGCCAACGACTGTCTTCCCAATGTTAGACTATGCCCTCCAGCCTTTTATCTTATATGTTGTCTCTTGAGGTCGGCAGTGCTGCATTAGGCAGAAACAGCTGCCAAGCCTCGCCCCACATAGCCACCACGCTCGCGGGAAGGCTGAGTATCAGCGCATAAAATGTAACCACAGTAATTGACCGCTGAACAGCCCCGTCTCTTTACCGGTCCATGTAGATTTCAGAAAATACCAATCATGGTAAGTAAACTGATGAAGGCTGAATGAGACTGGCGCAATCTAGCCCGGGAAGCCACCCCCAGCTATTCCCGCTCCAAGCCCTTAGTGCCTATCAAGCCAAGGCTGAGAGCATTCAAAAGGCGCAAATAAGCAAGTGTAGCTTCTATTCGTAAGGCCAACTTGAGACAGCTTATCCCGAATGCCCAGCTCCGCTCCTCAATGGACCTATTAGAAGACAACCTCGCTAACCCGGTTAACATGCAACGCACTCGAGTGAAGCCTACAAAGGCATTCACCAGAAAAGCCCTACCACGGCTGCGAGGTCAGAAAAGAAAATCCAGCGCCTAAGGTATAGAATCCGCTCTTGCTAGAATGGAGGCCGATCCGGAATCACAAACTTGGGTTCCAAAATTGGAGATTTGAAACAGCTGAAAGTGTGCGGGACTCCCTAAGTGCTAATAATCAGCTTCTATAGCGCCAATCGCCGTTCTTCACCAAGAGCATATCCAGTATGCTTTATCGTTATAATCATTGTTAGCGAATTGCGTCTTCCCACTCCGATCTCATTGTGTTGTGGCGAAAAAAAAGGATTTCAACTCACCAAATCGAGGAAAGGAAACAAGCGTAGCAGCGGCGTCAATCCACACATCCATATCAATTCCGCCCTAATGGTCTCCATGGCTAAATCAATTGGTTAAACAGGTCCTGGTCGTCAGACCCATGCCCTCCCATGTGAAAACTTTCAGAGCTTTTGCGTCACCATGCCCCATGGGATTATGATGTACAGTACACGGCTTTGCTGATGGCATAGCTTCCTTCACTAACGATAATTGTTTATTTTTCTTCGCCCACAGCTAATATCCTCTCTGTCGAACCGACCCCCATAATTGAGTCCGTAGATCCAGAACGCTCCTCCAACTCCGCGCTCTGTCGTGTAATTCCCCTCGTCTCGGCACTGGCTTCGCTGTCGCTCTCAATCTCTACGCGCTGCACCTGTTCTGTACTGACAGTAATAGTATCCGAGGGCATGCTCTTCCTGAGAAGATCCGCGTCACGGCTGGCAGCTATATGGGTCGTCACGCACGGTTGGTGTTTCTTCGTGGGCCGTCCGTGGCCACCCTGACTTTGACTGGACGGGTTCCGTTGGTGCTGGCTGCTTTTGCGGCCGTGCTGACCCCTGTCATGTCCATGCTGCTGCCTCTGCATCTCAATGCCTGGACTCCAGGACCCGCTAAGCATGTCTCCGTTGCCCCTGTCACGTATATGGGCACGCTTGTGTTGCGCGAGGTCGAAGGAGAGACCGAGCGTTGGTGGCATGCTTCCGCCTGCGGTGCCGTCGAAGGGAAGATCGTTGATATCGGGAAGAACCGCGGGATTATGTGGTAGACGGTTGCCGTCGGGGGATGAAACCCAGTGAAGCACAAGCACTGAAAAGAGGACTACATGCAAAATTAGTTCTAGATGGTAGGAATACACTCTGAATGGTAAGATTTGCGGGCAGAGCGGTCAGGTTGGCAATGCAAGGATATATATTAGGAAAAGGGGCGAGGTAGTCCCGAAACCTACTATCAGCATTGCAACACATCATGCAAATCCAGCCTGGCTCCCCTTCCAGGACCATGAGGACGGTAATGTTCACTACGCTGGAAGTGAGAGTTGCGCAGCTACCGATGAAGGTTCGAAGGGCGACCGCTCTGAGGGCCGCGTTGACATTTTGGCGGCAGGAATAAAGTTCTAATTGAAACGAAAAGATTAGTGTTTCCTAAGCAAAGGGAGAAGATATAATATACTTACTCCGTATTGGGAGAACGAAGAGCAATGTGAGGTATACCTACGACTTATTTTCAGTATGCATCGTGAGGCAGGGGCAGGGAGACTTACGTTCACCACAACCTCTAACGAAATTAGAGGAATCATAGCCACCTTCTTCATGCCTATTATACACATTCCATTGCGGTCGAGGTAAGCGAATCGGCTGTCATAATGTGAGTGGAAATCCAAAAACCCGAGGAGTCTGAAAATTACAATACAAAGTTCAAGACGAATACCCCGATATAAGGACCTAGAGAGCATCAGGGACCTCAGGCCATGTTTTTCTTGCGAGCCTTAGGACACTTACATATCATAGCAAAGAAGTTAAAAAGATACAGCTTATCTTTCAATCGACGCTGTTGTCTTCCGCGCACAATGTACTACCGGAAGTGGCATTAGCCAGAGATACAGATGGGAGATCCAGACATACGGCTTTCTCGACCAGATAGAGGTAAATAAGCTATAATATTGTTACCGCCGAACCTTCTAATTGATTGGAGAAATAGTTTAATTTCGGGCTTACCACCTAAAGAAAAACAATTAGCATTGAGATGATTAGTTATAGTCTTGCGAACTTACTTTGGTTGTCATATAGCAAGCGAGGCCTGCGCGGATGATCAGCGGAACTCCATGTTCGGGGCTAGGAGACAATTACAGAGCAATATGACGCCGCGGCATATGTTCAGGACATTCATGTCAAATCCTCTAGAGAGGACTCCCGTAAGGAAGACAAATGCGAACGAATCGCAATATATGAAGACAAGCACTATTGACTGTTCAGCTTTTTGCACACGGATGAAATATGCAGGACTTTACGTACACCAACCGCTGAGCGGGAGCCGTCTCCAAGAGCAAACAGACTGGACTCGTCGAGCTACAGGCCAGTTAGGATAATTGCCAAATGGCCAAGCTCTGATGCGACGGTCTTACTAAGGCATACTGCAAGGGCGGCTATGGTTATCATGGAGAGAATAATTGAAATGACCTGACCAACGACAGGAGTGGACGAAACAGAGTAGGGCGCATTTCTGCCAACGTTGACGGGTCCAGAAGCCGCCATGAAAGCTCGCAGGAAACTCAGTCGTCTTTGGAAGACGGCGCTGAGGCCAGTATGGCGGCTATAAAACCAGCGCAAGGGCTAAGTGCGAGAGCAGAGGTGTTCAATCCGGACGCGACAGGCGCCTCATCTTAAGGCTGGCGGATCTGTTAAGAGAGCAAATTGGGTTGCCCGAGCCAAGCTAACAACACGAACAGGTAGGTTGCGTTGGCAGCAGGGCAGGTAAGATGATAAGCAATGGTCTGTGCAGGAGGCTTTTGGCCTGTGGACGCAGCAGTTGCAGAAAGCGACCAGAAAGCGGCCAGAAAGCGGCCAGAAAGCAGCCAGAAAGCAACCAGAAAAGCACGAATAGGAACAACAAAGATTGACAGAAGACTTGAAGATGGAGAAGGCGGTCGCGGGGTAAAGCAGACAGACGGTGATTTCTCGCAGCCATTCAAGCCATTCAAGCCATTCCAACCCCAACGCTCACCGAAAAAGCAAATCACGATATGGGGATGACAAGGAGCAGCCGGAGCAGCTACGAGTGGTGGCAGCCGACACGAAGGTCGGACATCCTCCGCACACGTTCCACCTGAGCAAGCAGGAACGGTGCGCGGGAGCGGTTGGGCGAATCAAAACGGATGTTCTTGGTGGGACGAGCCGCCGCTATGGGGCACTTGCGCTGATGGCTGGAACGATGGCTGGAGTGTGATGTGCTGGCGATAGGCTGGTCGGTTGAAGTTACTTTTGGAGCTATGTTGAAGCTACGTCGAAGCGGTGCGCATGAGGCCGGCACCAAGAGCGAAGCCAAGAAGAAGCCGCACTCGTACCAATCTGCTGCACCAAGCTGCTGCGCCAAGCTGCTGCACCAAAGCCACAAGAGTCCCACCGTCCACCGTCCGACATGGAAGAGTGACGAGGCCCCCCATCTCAAAAGCGATCGTCGATACAAGTACAAGTACAGCACTGTGGCTTCGCAACCCTCGTCCACCCTGCAAACATCAGACCATACCAGGTACCGATGCCCCAAGCCCACAAAGCTTCACTGCCAGCCCCACCAGTCACCACCAGTCACCACCAATCACCACCAATCGCCACCAATCACCACCACCGACCACCGCTGACCACCACCAATCATCTCCAATACTCTCCAATACTCTTCAGCAATCCCTTCAACACGAACAACCGACTGCAACCCGCTGTCGCTCACTGCGACTCACCCCCTCATCATTCGTCCGCCCGCTTGCCCTCCGCGGCTCTGCTTCCGCTATCGTATTTGGGCCGAGGCCTTGTCCGCAATATTACCATGCAGCATCTTGCATTGCTACATGCACTCTCACGATTGCCGACGCGAATCAACCAGGGACCCAAGTCCAAATCCGGAACAAGGACCTGTATCAGTTTGAAGTTCCAGGGAATGCTGCATGGGCCAGCAGTCGAGTCTCCACCTTTGCATTTCAGGCCACCCTCGCTTGCTCCAGCAGGGCACTGATTGGCACAGCATCCCCAGCCCGAGGAAGACCCCCGTCTTTAGCTCCCTTGGAAATTTCCGCCCCGTTACGGAGCTGCCGATGTCGTCAAACGCAACTTCACCTTCCTCCAATCTTTCTATCATGATATCTTCAATCCATGCACTACCGATAAAGGTATATACCATACGAGTAGTCATTCGTTCACTCCTTACCACGTCATATGTCATATAGATGGTTCTCTAACAACTACCTAAAGTATTTCAAAAGCAACCACGGCCAAAGGCCTGACCAATCTCCTCGTAGGCTTTTTCTTGAATTTTGGGCAATCAAACCACACGGTTATCTCAAGTTTTAGCTAACCCAGACAGCACTCAAAGCCCGCAGGTCACAGAAGATTCTTCATTCTTCATTACCTTGATGAAAGATAACAGTGCATGGGATGTTCCATTGAAGCTGCGGCCAACTCTCATCCCGATGCTAATTAACTCCCTGTTAAACCTACGTAGTACCAAAGCATGCACGTCCTGCAAAATAAGCAACATCTTTTTCAGAAACGCCGTTTTTGTCAGCTTCGCCCGCGGATGCTGCCAACACATCTCTAGTGAAGTATTTAAACAAGTCAGATCAATGACCATTCAAATCTGCAAACACCACCGCATGCGGTCTCACTTCGCCCTATTAGCGATCTCCTTTGACTATGCTGAATAATCTACAGCACAGCATGCGTCCGCCCCAGAGTTTTCGGTGCTCATAAACGGGTTCCAATTTGCTAGTATAGTCCATGCGATTTTGCGCAGGATCGAAAACCAGTCAGCGAAAACTAAGCGAGTAAAAACCGTGTAACCCTCAGCACAAGGACTATAATTGTCCCGAACGCCAGGCACAGGGGTAGTAAATTTCACAAGCCTAACAGTACAGACGAAGAGAAGCCTTACTCTTATAATATTGTTCTACTCCTAGAAATTTCAATAAAATTGGATTGTGAAAGCCAAAGTTATGCACGGCCCCAACAGTTATGAAGGAGCCAAGGAAGTCGTATCGGAGCGTATCGATTCAAAAATATGCACAAAAATTAGAACTTGGTTGTGCATTGCTCGCATGCGGCGGACCTCTAAGTTCAGATCTTGAGGGACCTATGGTCTCGCAAGAATTCTGAAGCACCCTCATACCTAACATTATCTATGTAGGAATACTAGAGCGCACGGCTTCTCACAAGGCTCAGCAGATCGATTGAACAATAGATTGTTCATAAAGGGTGAGGTTCCTCGGCTTCAGGATCACAGCCGTAAATCCGCCTTCATTGATCACCCCCACGAGACATGTGATCCCTGAGGCGCAAGCCCTGAGTCATGCACCGTTTTCGCTTGCATAGAGTTACAGGTGCAGAACCGAGTCAGTAAACATCTCGGCTTACGGACGGGAATCCCGGGATGATAGGGCCCACCTTGGTCTAAGCGACGTGCATGGAGAGCACCAATTTGGATCTTGTGGCGAAGGGCGGGGGTTGCTGGATGGCTTCCATCTCTTTGACCGAGGTATCATGGATTTTGCTATGAGACATGTTCATATCCCGTAATATTTGAAGCTTCGCAATGACACCTCCGGCGTCTGGACTCTTTCTTTGTATTGACGCTCTATACTTTTAATACAAGGCCGATTAGGATCTACAACCAACCTATGGATGTATTATTGTGGTATTTCTTATCGGGCATATACAATCTTCACAAGAGAAATAACTTAAATCCGGACGGCTAGAGGAAAGAAGAGTTCTACAACCTACACGCTACCCCAACATTATTATGAAGCAGATATTAGGATTCAACCCGTTGAGCGCTTCAGCGTTATAAGATATCCTGGGCTTTCCATGTTTCCAGTTGTCACCGGGTTATTGCCCCGCGTGCCTCAGCTAAGGGGAATGCAACGCTCAGTTTTCACTCTATTTCGTGACACAACTATTGATTCAGGTATCACATTCAAAGGATATCTAAAACTTCAGCTTTATCACTACATTCTCATTCTAGAAAAACAAGGTTGTAAGTTAAAATCATATGTGTACACGTACAATATTGCGAGAGAAACTTTCAGGAATAATAGAACAAGGTATCAACCAGCTAGCAATGCACATACTAAGCTGAGTTAGGTGCTTAGGGGTCCCTGTAGTGAAATCCATATCTCTTAAGTTCTGATATATTCTAGCGTTATTGCCGCGCTCGGGGTGATCTAAGGAAATCATTAAACATATTCCTCTAAATGAAGATCGATCACCAAGTACCTTATCTCTGACCCATCCTAACGCAGCTTGGCCTCGCTCAGTAGTGCGTGAAAGAAGCATCCAAAAGTGATATGCTACACCGTCATTTCTCGTGGCAAGTATGCTTGTATGCGTGCTGCCTGGCTCAACAGCAACTTGGCTGACTGATTGAATTGATGCTGATGCACTAAGTGATTCTCCATGAGGCATTTGTCGTTCTTGGTACATCACCATGGTACGAGTAGTTGTGCCCTTTGCTGGTTTATCGATTAGGGTGCTACTGTCGAGTTTTTTCTCGTTAGCGACCTGCTTAGCAATTTGAGGCCTTAATTGCTGTGGTGGTGATTCTAACGTCTCACTACTACTTGTAGGGCTCGGGTCTAGAACAGAGCCTTCGGCTGAAATCCTTTGTCTCTTTTTAGCTTGTTGTTTCCACTCATGCGCTATGCTTTCGATTTCCTGCCTAAGAGAATACTTTCGTTTAAGGCTGACTCTTCGGGCTGAAAAGTCGCAATCTGTGTCATTCATTAGGTGGCTGATAGCTTTAGCTGTATTAATTATATCGCTCTCGTCCAGATGATGGTGAAAATGGAACCTAAGATCCAAATACTCGTTTCCTGCGTCTCGGTATTCGCCGTTTGGAGGTTCAAGAACTTGGCTATTAGCGCAGTCATGTGGTGTGATCCATATATGTTCTTGGCTTGGTGCGAAGCGTGGGAAAAGCGACGTCCGCTGAGCTTTGGAGAAGTTCGGCGCGCTCTCAATCTTTTTTCGTAATTCGCTAGACTGAAAACTTGGCCGTGCCCTTAATTCCTTAAGAGCCCAGATCAAAGCTGAAGTAAATGAATGAGGGCCCGGCTTCGGCGTAGTCCCCTCACCTTCACAAGCACCTAAGAACTCGAAACAACGCCGTGGCGACCGACTCTGGCTCCATAAGGTTCCGGCGTCACAGCAATCAAAGATAACCAAGAAGTCAGCCTCAGTCATCTTTAGGCTGTGCTCAGCACTTCCCCAGGCAATACTGTTACGACGGTGAGGTTCCTCACCCGGGTTATGAGAAGCCGTTCTATTCAGAATCAGAGTCATATTACCATAAAACGTCATACTTCTTACGGAGAGAGTAGGAGATCCTGCCCGTCAGAATAGCCATGGCCAGCATAATATATGATAAGAAGAGCGTGTTCTTTGTCATGATCCTTGACAAACTCGGCTAGGTAAAAGTTGACCAGATTTTGTGGACGCTCCGCTTCTAAACTTTTCCTTGTAACTTCAAACTTGTAGACATCCTTAAAGACTGACGCGAGTTCGTCTACCTGCGCTCTGTTAGAAGATTTCTTCGATACATTTTAGCTAGAGAAAGTACCTCGCCTTCAGTTTTTAAATCATCACACGATTCCGCCCAGGAGAGAAGCAAAACGTGCGTCTTGTCATAGCATACCGGCTTAAGTGGATGGTTCATGTTTGCGTCAAACAGTTTTTGATATTGTTCTAATTCAATCCGATCGCGTATCGCCTTAGAAGGAAAGGTAATGTCACATTCTGGTAGGCTGTCGAAGACAGTGTCTGATAGACCGTTATGAGTGTCTATCTGAGTCAATTGAGGAGAACGTTGAGAAACCATAATGGGCATATTATGGGTTGGTAAGTGAAAAACGCAATTCGATGATAGTTTTCACCTTACAATTGGGCTTACCTTGTAAGAGGGCGCCTTATCAATGCGGTTGGAACCCACCCTGCACTCATTTTAGGTGACTATTGCTGCGGTTAGGCTTATTCTTGTAAGAATATAAAGGAAATATCGGTACATTAGATGGTATCAAGGCTGAAATGGAGAGTTGCCTCACGTTGGCGCGGCTCCACCCGAGGTATGAGCCTTACAACTTTATTAGATTAGAAGAGTATTTGTGGGTGCCCCACCGCGGGAGGATGCAGCAACGTGGATGGCATGGCCCGGCAATTGGTGAGGCTAGCCAATGCATGTCAGCTCGATCATCTGCCTTTGTTTGGTCGCCTCGTCATGAAGGCGTATTGCGACCGGTGAAAGTTCGTCGCCTCCTAAAACTTGAGAAATGAAATACTGCCCAATCACGGTTCGGCCTCCTTAGGCCAAAACTTCTTATAAGGCCGAAATTTCGAGCCTGATCATGATCGCGTCTCAGATCGTCAGGTTCAGTTGACCGGCCTTCCTCAGGCTTTTTCCAAGGCACACTTGCATCCACCAGCATGCTTAGCCAGGGCGATACTGTTAGCGCCTCGGGAGAGAGCACAGCGCAAAACTCAGTGGTACGGTAGCTAAAAGTGGCTCCGCGTTGAAGAAGATTTCCGAATTCTAATGTTGCTAGGCTGAGCACCCGCCCGATCATCGTGCACATGTTCCCGTTGACCCTAATGCCGCAATGGTAAGTATTAGGCGAATAGGTTCATGATTGTCGGCCACACCAAGATCCTCGGCAATGAATGGAGCGAGAGTTTCGTTTCGCGCTGTATTGACGGTTCATAGTTATCGCCAAAATTCGAAGTCTACGATAAAGTCTGGCTAAAGGTGCCCAGAAAACCTGCAGCAGAGGTAACCATTACAGCTAGGAGACAAGACGGTGTGACCGGGCGTTGGTCTTACCAAGCAGAGGATAAAGCTGGGAATCTAATTAATCTCCTAGGCTACAGAGTTGAGCCGCAGTGGTTTGCTGAGGGGTCTTTGAGTAATAATCAGTGAGAGCCTTTAAGACCAATGGCTGGATTAAAATGAGAGAGGCCTTGAGCTGATTCGGAAGGCGAATTTGTTGGCTGATCCTTGTTATCATTCCTTTCTCAGCCTCAATACGAGGCCGATGAGCCGTCAGTATATAGATCGTAGCAAGAGCAAATTTGAGAGAAGGCTGTCAAGTTAAAGCAATTACTGGTATACTATCATTACCTTAATCATCTCTCTTTAGCTATTCTAGCCGAACAATGAACCCCACCAATGACCTAAAGATTATGGAAGAAGGTAAGGTGAGGGCGCACGGCGCTCAAACTCCGAAGCTGTCGCCAAGTTCGACGGAGAAGACAGTCGTGCCAGAAATTTCAAGAACAAATCAAACTCCTCTATTTCTCCCAAATTCCGAAAAAGGTGTTGTGACCGGATCGGCAAAAGGTAGCGAACTTATAGAAGCCAATATTTATTGTTAAACTAATCGCATTTTTATAGGTGCTAAACAATGGTGGACGAAATGGTGGCCTACATTCATCCACTTTTTAGTTAAGCCGATAAAACGTAATCAGCGACCACCTCCATATCACGTTCCGGCTAATGTTAGGCAGTGTTCTAGTTCTAGTTCTAATTCCTTCAGCTATGAAAAGAATGTCTATACGGCTTTATATCATACTAACAAGCCTCATCCTTTAAAGTGGAGAATTGTCCCAAAGGATACCCAAATCTTGCTGCCTTCCTTGACAGCGATGAAAACTTTACGGTATACCGACGTTTCGGTTACCTGCAGGCCCGACTACTCCTAGATAAACAAGATGATATGCGGAAATTAGAGGAGAAGCTTGATGAAATGGACAGAGAGGATGAGGGAATTCAGTCCAAAAGACTTATTACACGAGATCTGAAACAACAGGAAGCGGAATCCCGCCGAGAGCTTTTTAAAGCAATCGAGGAGAAATTCTGCGAATATGGTAGGGTAAAATGCCTGCTGAGTCTCCAATATCGTCTAATTATTGATATAGCACATATTCTTACTGCGGCACAGACGCTAATGGCCTTTAATCGGCCTGCTACGAGTGACTATCAGAGCGTTGCTAACTATATCTATAACAAGAAGCCGGTTGTGGAAGATGAACAAACCTGGATCTACTGCAAAGAAGATATGATTACTCTGCGAAAAGGGCGAGCTCATGCCTGGCTTGACACCGGGATTGAACGCTTACTTAGGTGCTTTCATTGCTCACTTATTGAAGTACATTTCCCCAAATTCCTGAAGTCTCCTGATGCTGACTATTGCATAGTGGATATTTTGTTCTAAGGTAGATGGGCTACTGTTTAATCACTTCTTTACTACTGAGCAGGCACCGTCTGACTCAAATTTTTTGAATATAGGAAACGAAATTGAAGTCTCGTGGTATTGAGGTGTATTATGATCACTCCCGCATCAACGCGCTAATGAATATACTCATTACGCTCACGATTCTGTTTCTTCTGATCGTTCCAATCTGTCTACTCTATCACTTTATCCACCTTGTTGACACTGGTAGAAGTTATGCTATATGCATAGGTGTCTTGCTAGTGTTTACACTCGCTTTCTCGGCAGCATTATCTCTGGTCACGCGAGCTAGGAGACATGAGGTTCTTGCTGCCGCTGCCGCGTAAGGACATTGAAAATTCCTTTCAGGTCTTTCGAATTTTGACCTATCCATAGATACTGCGCGGTTCTTGTCGTATTTCTGGGCAACGTCGGCCCTTAAGCTTAGAAGGATAAAGGTTTGAGGGATAGGAGAATTGAATTTGGGAATTACATAGAAAAGACAGCTAGCATCCTTATACATTAAGTTTAGCTTCTTAATATAATTCCACGATCATTGAATCAGACTGAATGTTCTGCTTTATTCCGGACTGGTTGGCCTATTCTAAAAACACGTAGTATTTTAGATAGCGTTTTAGGCAACGGCTTTTATAATATTTAAATAATGCGTTAAAAAGCTTCTAGACCTTTAAATAATCTCCAAAAGGCCTCTAAACTATAACCTCGTATTAGGCTTTTAACTGTATGGCATGGTGTTCGTGCCAGGCGTGCATGCGGGGCATCTATAGCTCGTGCACACGGCCTAGCTCTACAATTACCTTAACTAGGTCTAAATTAAAAGACAACATAATTAAAAAACCTTCATAAGCCGCATAAAAACCCACATAGGGGCGACACAAATGCTTTATAGAACTCTCCAAAAATGGCTAACTGTAGCCAGCTTATCGTGCACACTATAATTGTAAATTTAGAACAGCTATAAGTTATATATTACATCCTTTCCAAAATAAAGCCCCATAAAACGATATACGCCTTATTCCTCTTTTAGGACACCTCATTCTAGAATGAGGCAGGAATAATTTGGAATGGGGCGTATACCAGTATGAAGCGGAACGCTAGACGCCTTATTTAGGGCATCGGCGAACCTCGCTGATAGGCCCATTCATTCGCCTATCATACATAAATTATCGAAAATTGTACGCACTCGAGCCACCATCGTACATATATCCACAAGGCCCATTGCTCACAGCGTACTAATAACCATCATACAATGAATTCACATAGTACTCCACAGTTTGACTCTACGCCTTACAAACTCCGCCTGATGCCTGGAATATATAACAATAGCCATTCTTGGGGTTGTACCCAACACCAGAGCATGATGTCCCACTCTGACACTTCTCGCAGCAATCGGTGGTAGAGGTCCCCGGAGTAACGCTATAGGTCGCTGCCTGGTACAGGTAGATGGTCTCACCATTAGAGAGGGTAGGGCCTAGAATATTGTTTGTGGCACATGCAGCGTAGGAGCTCACAGTCATGCTGACAGTATTCTGAGCTACACTTGTGCTAGTTGAAGTTACTGTACTTGTCGTCTGCTCAGTGACAGTAGAGGTGGCCGAGAATAAGAGAGTTGTGGAGACATCAGGGGGTACAAGGGTTGAGGTTGTTGTGGAAGTGATGTAAACCGTCGATGAGATCGTTGAACGAGGAAGGATCTTGGTGATAGGTTTGCCTGTGCGCACGACGGTGTTTACGGCTTGCTTTTCTATGACTTTGACGCCTGGAATGGATTCTCATTAGCCTGTGCAACCTACCTCCTATCGTTCCAGCGAATGATGAGGGGCTGAATATAACTGATCGTAGCCCTTTTGTGCAGAACCGAGAGAGTACTACTTACATTGTACGGCTACGGGATACGTCTTGGCACCACAAATTCCTTTTTTGGGCTGTTCTCTTTCCGACAATCCATACCCATGTGGATGACTGACTTCTCTTTTCAATTTTGCCGGGTAGGCCGAGGCAGTGGTATCGGCAATTGGCAAAAAGCCACTCGATGTCGGGACAGTATATGTGGCGGTGACGGTGGTGTCAGGAGCAGATGATACAGTAGTAATGGTCGTTGTAGAAGTCTGAGTCTCTGTTGTTGTAGTGATTATAGTTGAGGTTGTAGAGAATGTGTCCGTAATCGCAAGGTCCGTAAATGTACTGGTCACAACGTCAGTAGAAGTGATGGAGATGGTAACAGCTTTTGGAGTGACCGAAGTGGTAGACCGTTTAGTAGAAGCACCACTACCGGTTTCAGATCTCGTAGATCGCGTGAGTGCTCGTTGGTACTCTTTTAACCGAGCTACTAGACACTTTCGTACTACATTTTTCAACCGTGCGAGTATTTACGGTGGCTGCACTAAGTGCCGTAAAGCATAGGAAAACGGCGACGTTTTTGAGACAAAATATATCGGAACGAGAGACGAGAAGCAAGTGAATGAATCGCAATGAAACTGGTCAGCTGCTTCGATGCAGTGATGTCAGCGGTTAGGTTTGGTTTTAAAAATAAAGCCAAAACTAATTTAAAATTCAATTTTAAGGCTGGAACTAGTTATAGAATTAGTTAAACTAGATTAACTAGATAGATTTTAA
>KV750056.1:1649-31098 GCA_001692915.1 Glonium stellatum
CCAGACCAATGCCGATTTTGGTGCTAGTGGGCAAAACGTAAGGTGTCCCTGATGGGACGATCGAATAAATAGGAAGAGAGGAACCTCTTCCAAAAGATGAGGCAGTGATAGTCTGTAAAATAGTGGTGATTTGTGAGGTTGGGGCGTTCGTTGTAGTTATGGATGAGGGCCGCGTGAGAAGAATTTGTCGTCGTAGTAAAAGATATAGAAGCTCTTTCTAATGCTATGGCCGCTGTTTTTATGAGCGAAATTCTTTGATTGGAATTATATTAGAATGAAATGAACTAACATATACAGTAAGCTGAAGCATATGATTCAACTGCACTCTGCTCTTCATCACATGAAGTCATAGCGCAATCCTTAGCAGAGGTAACCAATTGTGTGCTGTTATTACAGTAACATGTGCTAATATTCTCATCGCAATTTACAGCTACAAACGCTGCTTGAACACAAGAGGCCTGATCCGGGATACATAACGCTTTGAATGTCCTGGAGGTATGGGAATGCACTCACTCCACATAGCGACAGAGCGTGGAAATTCTGGATGTTGTTCAATGCGACGTAACAATGCCAGAGTATAATCCAGTACGAGAAAGGCATGATTACGTGAGGATGGGGCAGAGGCGCGGTATGATAACTTCATAGACTTAACTTTTAAGGGGCGCACCCCTTGGGATATAAATTGCTTAGGGTATTTCTAGCACATCGTAATGCGCATTCATCCTTAGAACACCCAAGTCCATGCTAATCGCATAGTGGCACGACAAGAGTTGAAAAGAGTAGCCAAGTAGCAGAAGCTCCGACTCCGTCATACAATCGGGTGTGCTGATTGACAATGTTTGCTATGATCCTACTTGAAACATGTTGTACCACCAAACGACGGTGTCCCGATAAGAGAGCGACTACAGGAGTATAGGGGGACACATTGTTGTGAACCTTGGTAAATGTTGTCTCTCAAGTTACTGGAGAAGCAGCAAATGACGCGGTTGAGCTGAAGCTACTGGTAGAAGAGCCAGATGCCGATGCTGACGTAGAAGATATACTTGCAGCCTCTGTAGCTTTGCTGATTGGGAATACGTCAGAAATTTTCCGCATTATAGGAGTTTCTCAGGCGGCTTACCCCGCATCCTGGAGGGTCGGTCAGTCTACATAGGGGTCACTATAGGCTGCAATAGCGCAAGTAGTGTACAGACAACAGCAAGTGTTTTATATCTAACTTTAAATTTGAGGATCGAATCGAGTATGCGAAATGGTCTGAGATATAGTTCATTGTAGTTTAAATGCTACATTTTGTATTGTTCTCGTTTTAAAACTCTTGACTTGGGTAGCGTGGATTATTGGTATTATGATTCTTTTGCGCTACTGAGAGTTGTACAAACAAACATGACGGGATCTGACGGAAAGTTGTAATACGTTAGCCGCGTGATTTTTTGCTGTTTAAAATGCTAGAGCTTGTCTTGCGGGATTGCTATCTCTCAAATGTTTTGTGGCTAATGAAAGATAACATCCGTGCCGGGACTGCTTAACGAAACACAGGATAAGCGTAAGGTAGAATTCGTTGCCAAGACTGGTGATACAAATAAAGTGCGGTCTCGCCAGGGCCTCTGACCCACGACGCTAATTAGTAGTTATTGGCGTTTGCCCCTGATTTGTAAAAATATCCTGGCTTGAAGAGGAACAGATAGGCGTCAGCCAAGGAACTCAAATCTTCGCCTGCACTTGCCTCTGAATACAAAACGTCTTGGCGAAGTGCTTGGGAAGCCCTTAGCCTTCTTAGTGGCTTGCGTAGATTGTCTCCAGCCTAGGCTCGTTGCTGACATTCATTGAGCAAGCTGGTCTCGCTAGTTATATGGTTTCTGCCTGACACGAGCTGCATAAAAGGAGGGATTATACCCTAGGCGTGAACGAAGTAGAAATGTAGAGACTACCTCTGCTATTGGTTCTAATTGATAACATGCTTCAATGTATAATCTGACAAAACGGATCTTCTGGAGATATTAGAGTAGAGATAGCAACATAAGAACAAGAATATAGAAAAATTACATGACATAATTAATCATGAGTGTGCTATGGAATCACAATTAAGGTCGGGCCATTGAAAAGCTTCTGTGTATGACGGCCGCGTAATCCAGGAAGCTGGAGGAGATTACCGCAGAGCATGGGCTTAGATGCTTTTCCCAGATACGAGCGCACATCGTACAAGCTTAATAGAATGAAACTTTGTTGGGAAATGTTCGAAGGGCTCATGATGTGGGTCGTATAATATATTAACCAATGAGAAATAGTAGATTAGAAAGCAGAATTGGCGTCAGCTAAAATAGGATGTTTGGGGCGTTGTGGGAACGAAATAATTTGAAACAAATTGTTTCACCCAATGATTAGGACAAGGAGATAGCCAATTGAAGGATAGATATTAGAAACTCGATGCTGTTTTGTGGAAGATACAGAGTGTGTTTCGGCTCTGGCACCGATGTCCCACCATCTGGAAGTTTTCAGCCCCTTTAATGTGGCCACCTTACTTGAATTGGTCTGGACCGCTGAGCAAAATCCTGAATACCACGCATACGGATAAAGCTATGAGAGAATGGCTTGTACGTTGGTGGCCTAGGAAAAGTAGCCCGAGGCCACGCGTCCAGAGCAAATACTTGAAACTTCCTACCGTTGCTCCTCCTAAGCCGCTTGCCCGCCAAGATCCTAAATAGACTATTTCGAAGTAGGTCCGGCAAAGCGAGACACCCGATCCCAGCAACTATGGTGTAAGCGCTGTCGCGGCAGAACAAATTGTGGGGTTGGCGCCGGACATGCTGTGGCACTTTGGTGGACACGAGCGAGGGTGTTGTGATGTTGGCGCCGCCTCCTTGCGTTTGCACCAAGACATCTGGCTATCGGGTGCGGAGGAGGCGAATATAATAGGACCTTTGCCAGTGCTCTGACTTTTTGGTATCTGGAACTGAAGTGGGAGACTGACAATGGCACCTGCCGATGAGACCACTCCTCTGCTTCCTACAATTGAGCCTGTCAAAGCTTCAGTGACAAAAACATCTACATCAATTGATGAGGCCCACCCACTGCCTGACAGAGTCAGTAGGGGAGAGGTGCTTCTGATTAGCAGCGTCTTCGTCCTCATCGCTATCATCGCCTCAATCTTGAATTTGCATATCAAAAACCCTCGCATTCTTTGCCGGCTTCGCATACTCCATCTCGCCCAGTCACTCCCTCAATCTTTATATCTAGGTATACCCACCGCCTTAGTTTTCTTTATCGCTAGCCCAATCCTCGTGAAACCTGACAGAGTGGCGTTCTCACGGTGTCTCGTCCTGTTCTGTTACCTCTTCGGAGCCATTTGGGGCGCTGGCATTTTCGGCGCTAGTCGGGAGCGGTTTAGCTGCGGGACAGGGCCGACACCGCACAGCCGATAAGGTCACGACTCCACCGAGATTTTTTGAGTCACTCGTGAGCTATTGGATATATTGAGGGGCAGTCAGGACTTCAATTGGGCTTCTCTTGGAGTTGCATAGGGTTATATTTGAATGTTTTGGTACGTTTGAACATTTTCCTGTCCATTGGCCTTTTATTTCTCTTTGTCGGAGCTCTAGTCCTTCTATCGCTCCCATACCATTGAGCTCCACCAGAGCTCTCCGTACAGCTCTCCGTGCAGTTCTCCGCACAGCTCTCTTAACTCTTCTAGCATCACTTAGGCTAACGCCTCTCACCAGTTCAGCCATGGCTCTCCCTACCTCTGCTGCGAAGCGGCTCATAACCCCTCTATCAACCCAAATCCGACGCTACGCCGCGCCTGGTGAAGGCACTATCCCCCCCTCCAAGAAAAAATACGTTCCAATCTCTGGAAGCTACCCACTAGGCTTTCTCGCCGCGAGCGCACATGTTGGTGTTAAGGCATCTAACACGCGATTCGACGACTTAGCACTAGTGGCCTCCGAGACGCCATGTGCGGGCGCGGCGGTGTTCACGAAGAACAAGTTCCAGGCAGCGCCAGTGACAGTGACGCGGGACATGCTGTCCCGGCGGGGAGGTAGTGGTATCAGGGCTGTGGTGGTAAATTCGGGGTGTGCGAATGCGGTGACGGGAAGGGGGGGGATTGAAGATGCAGTCAAAATGGGGGAGGAGACGGATAGGTGTTTTGGCGGACAGAGGGATGGATTGGGGTCAAGTACGATTGTGATGAGCACCGGGGTCATAGGGCAGCGGTAAGCATTCTATCCCATGATGTGAAAGAGACAAGCTCGGAAGTCCGTGGGTCTATTCGTGTACTGATATATTGATAGACTACCCATCCAAAAAATTACTTCTAAAATCCCTTCCGCATACGCATCTCTCGGGTCAACCCACGACCATTGGCTGGCCACAGCTCGCGCTATTTGCACTACTGACACATTCCCTAAACTACTATCTCGTTCATTTACGTTGCCCTCATCTCCTAGCATAACTTACCATCTAGCCGGCATGACTAAGGGTGCTGGTATGATTCACCCGAACATGGCCACTCTCCTTGGCATCCTCTGCACTGATGCACCTATTGAACCCGCACCTCTGCAATCCCTCCTAGCAGCCGCAATCGATAAGTCTTTCAATAGCATCTCGATAGACGGTGACACCTCAACCAACGACACAGTCGCTCTACTAGCCAATGGTGCCGCAGGCGGCACCCCCATCACTGACCCTTCAAGCCCGGACTACGCAGCAATGCAAGAAACACTGACCACATTCGCCGCTGACCTGGCTAAACTAGTCGTTCGAGACGGCGAGGGCGCGACGAAGTTCGTCACTATCCGTGTGACCAACGCAGCCTCGTACGCAGACGCTAAGCGCGTCGCATCCACCATCGCGCGCTCACCGCTCGTGAAAACGGCGCTGTACGGCAAAGACGCTAACTGGGGCCGAATTCTCTGTGCGACTGGCTACGCAGAGGGCGTTGATTCCGTGGTGCCGGAGCAGACAAGCGTGAGCTTTGTGCCTACGGACGGTAGCCCGGAGCTGAAGTTGCTGGTACGGGGAGAGCCGGAGGCCGTGGATGAAGCGCGGGCAGCGCAGATACTGGAGGCTGAAGATCTGGAGATCTTAGTACGATTGAGTGAGCGGCAAGGCGAGGAGGCTGTGTATTGGACTTGTGATTTCAGCCATGAGTACGTTACCATTAACGGCGATTATCGGACGTAAAAGAATTTAGGGATACCTAGCCTAAATAAGGTTCATTTGTTTAAGATCATTAAAAGGTTTAAGAATGTTCATGTGAAGGTAGTAGGAATCGTATCAATGTGCCAGAGTTATGGCTCCATCATCGACCGTCCAT
Source organism: Glonium stellatum (assembly GCA_001692915.1). Lineage (NCBI taxonomy): Eukaryota > Fungi > Ascomycota > Dothideomycetes > Gloniales > Gloniaceae > Glonium > Glonium stellatum. Next base: position 6,961 of record KV750056.1, read on the forward strand.
GTGCACGAACTACAGGACCGTGTCCTCTTTCCCCAAGCATTTTTGGTCGGAGAACTGCTCCGTGAGCGGTTTTCTCGGATTCTTCGTCTGCTTGATGCTCATTGGCGTTACCTTCGGAATTAGTCTGCTCTTGGTCCCTCTGAAGATGTACTACCGGGCCGTGACCTCTTTCCCCCAGCATCTTCTTGCGGAGAATTGGTCCACAGGGTCCCTGTTGAGATTCCTCATGCTCCTCACAGCTAGGGTTGTTGTTCCGACGCTCATTGTTGGCTGCCTCCCCAGGATTTCGTACCACAGGTCCATGCCCTCTTTCTCCAAGCATTTTCTTTCGCAGGACCGGCCCATGAGTTCTTTGCTCTGGCTCTTCAGTACCTTTGTTCTTAGCAAATGCTTGCGCCTGGCTCCCTAATGCCCTCAGCTCTTCCCTCGATCCACCGTCCTTACCGGCCACATGCTGCCTTACTGTCTCGATGAGCTCCTTCTCACTCTCCCTATCCTTCTCCCATTTCTCGAACTCTTCCCACCACCACCTATGCGTGACTCCGTCTTTCCCCTTGTAGCCCGCTACTCCATCCTCTCCGACCCTCGCAGCCCATGGCTTGTCGACAATGTAATGGAGACAGCACACCGAGCCATCATCCCACATGTCCGGATGCCAATACCGCATCGTCTTCAGCGCATTGAACTGATACCCAACGCTCCTCCACTTCCCTTTGAAAAACTGCGTAAGAAAATCCTGATCCGGGAATTTATACGCCGCCAGCGTCTCCGACCCGGCGTTCTGAAACGTCTTCATCAAGCGCTCGCAAAGCCCCCCACTGGGTGCGAACACAAACATGCCCGAATTTAGCAGTTGGTGCTCTAGCCGCGTGTCCGGCGTCACGGGCGTCGGATGCGTGAGCGCAGATGGGTGCGCGAGGCCGGTGTAGGCGCAGTTCTGCGGCGTCCAGGACGGCGATGCCCACGGGTCATGGTCGAGGTTGCAGACGCAGACGTGGGTCGCGAGGATGCCGTCGTCTCCTGGCAGCTCAGTATCGAATAATGTGGATGGATCATGCAAGACGAGCATGTCAGCATCGAGGAAACATATCTTGGTATAGGGGAGTGAGCGCAGCTCGAAGACGCGGAGTTTGGTCCATGTGTCGGCGAAGCGCTCGGCGATGAGGTTTTTGGGATCTGAGCTGGGCGGAAGAAGTGGCTCGATGGGATGAAGAATTAGGTTTGAGTGGCAGGATTCGGATTCTAGAGCAGTGATGCAAGAAGCATGGAGAGAAGACGGCGTGTAGAGGACAATGAGGGGGTGCGAAGGTGAGTGCTTGTGCAGCGTGTAGGCAAGAAGAATAACACCAGCGAGGTAGGAGGAGCGAGTGATTAGGGTTGCATATGCATGTTTGGGAGTTGAAGGTGCCATTTTTGCAGGAGATATTCTATGAGTCTTGAAGAAGACTTGATATGGTAGATAAGGCGTGTATTAAAGGTGGCTGTGGTGTCTGAATAGTGGCGTTGTCGCGCGTTCACTCACGCGGCGTGATGTCATCGAGACGCCTAGTCAGATGTTCATTGGCTTACTAGTCTCTCACCTCTGGTAAATTTGAAATTAAGAATATAATAAGGGAAAATTAAATCCTTCCACAGGAGACCTGACGTATATCTCTTCGCTCGTCGAATCAGGACACATCACATTAATATCAAATGTTCATACCTCCGATAATGTCTTTAAAAATGTGGATCACGATGATCCGCACTCGCTAATACGACCATGGGGACGTATTTAAGGCAAGTCAACTATAATCCCAGACTCGTACCTCGTTTTAGGGCTGTCGTGATCTTTAATGATTATCACGATCTTGAGGATGTTTAGGACCACTTTATGTTTTGTTATGTCTTATTAATCAGGTTCCGACTCGGGCTTATATTATTGTGGACCGAAAGCTCTTGCCTCGCAAGCAGATTTGGTTGGCTCATAGGTGCCTATGGCCGATTTAAATCGATAGAGAAAGGGTTAATACCCAATTGGTCAGTGAATCTCATGAGTAGACCTATGGAAAATCCGCGGCCTCATTAAATACAAAAAATCTCGATGCCTAAGTATAGCACCAGTTCGTCCATTCTATGTTGGAGATAATTTGTGGTATCTTATAACCCTCACCTATGAAGTTAGTTTATAGTATCATACAAGTTCTTAGCCTAAACATTGCCCCTTTTTTCCTATTCCATCAAAATCAATGCTTCTTTCCATCCTCCTTTGCCAATGCCTTTCCCCATGCTGACTCGAAGCCGCTTTCTGTGTTCACAAAGGTCGTCTCACCGCCCGCTCCTTCGTTATCCGAATTCTTCTCAGCAGTGCCAGCCGTACTCGGCCGGCTAAATTTATTTGGATCCACACCTAAATCTCCAGCACCAGCTTCTGGTGCCTCGAACTCGAAGTTACTGCTATACACCACCGCAGCAAATGCTTCGAGGTCTCTAACGTTCTCCATTGCTGCCAGATATTCATTATTTGCACCGCTACCAATGTTGTGTGCCTGCCTGCAGAATACCGCAAGGCTGTTTGCTACCTTAGCTTTTGCATCGGCACCGACGATTTCCTGCACCCGTGCGGTAGACGCGGAGGTCGGCGGTATTTTGTAAGATAAGGCAGCTATTTTATTATCGATTAAAAGAGAAAATGCCGAATCAAGAATGAGAGTTAAAACGTGCGTGAAGGCTGGTGAGTCGATCAGGTCAGACGTCTCGTCTAGGAGACGCCGGAGGGATGGTGACGCCGGGGCAGTAGTTGATGCGGTAGTCATTCCTGACTCCTGAAGAACGTAGTCTTCTTGATCTGGGCCCGGAAGGAGGTATGGGAGCCATTTACAGGTTCTATAATGAATTGGCTTTGGCTTAGTAAATGAGTGGCTTGAAATTGTATGCATACCTTCTCTGCTCCTCCGTAGCACCCTCAATTTTCTTTCGTACTTCTAGCGTAAGCTCGGAGAGCTTTTCTAGAGTAATCTCCTCACGTGGGTTTATTCTGCCGAAGACTTCCTTCACAGCTATGGTGACTTTGTCCATTATATCCAAGCATCCCCGGTGCAGCAGCCACCAACTAAAGGAAAGATATCGCCGGTTTGTCTCAAAATCGTTACCGTAGGCGTGCTCGAAGTTATCATCATCATGATTCTCCAAATTTATACGGGACTCATGCGTAGGTGGTGAGGCTAGTGAGACAACGCTTGCAAGGTAATTGCGACGACCAAGAAGGTTAAGTTGTATTCGAGTGAGGAGTGTTAGTAAGGATAGAGTGTAAATTAAAGTAAAAGCCCTCGCAATTGCTGCCTGTATCAGTTATGGTACATTTAGGAAAGGTTTAGGATACTCACAGCTTATCTTCATCTCATTCCATAACTGAACTTTCGTCTTCTTTTGCCGCGGGGAAGACTGAGGCACCACATCACCACTGCCCTCTCCACTCCCACTGCTGCCGTCGCCAATCTGGCTGGCATGAACATAGCTCTCGCTCTGAAAGCTAACCAAGCTCTTTCCATCGTCATCTGCCACGCTTGGTGGTGCAGATTGCACATCAGACAAGGCGATCTCGGAGGGGCCTACGCTCCTTGAGAGCCGCTCCGCCTTTTGTTTCTGAAGCTCACTCAACGTTTGTTCGACAGGCAACGCCTCAAGTATATTTTCTGTCGCGGTAGGAAGGATAGCGAGCACAGTAAAGGTGCAGTCTTCCTGATTCTGCTCGAATCGTCGGCGGAGGCTGGCGGGGGTCCAGTTAGCATCGATCTCGACGCGTGCATATGCATAGGGATTCAAAGGACATACTTCTCTTTTGCAATGCGGTCGTCGCTCATGCGCTGCCGAGCTTCTGACACCTTGCCCAGGATATATTGACCTGCAAGATATCCAGCCCCCAGCACGCCAGCTCCGATGGCGAAATTGGTCCGATTGTGCCGGAACCACTTGCGCGTGGAAGCTATCATGGTGGAAAAAAAGGCAATAGATACTCGTTTCAAGTCATGAGTAAAGGTTGGGTAGAGTTTGGCTTCGTTTAGCTTCGTTTTCAGGGTTGGTGGTCTCGTCGCAAGCTTGCCTGCCACCCAACCCCAGGGCCGAGGCTGTCGCCCACGTCAAGACCCCATGATTACACTAACATGAATTCGGCTGCATCTGATCTGCTTGCTGGAATGGGAAACCTTACACGAGATCTCGACTTGGCCTTGTGTCTCTCAGCTCTAAGTAGCAAGAGCACGATGGCAATTAACGCCCACCAAACGCCTCTGAAACCTACCGCAAGCTACGCGAAGGTGGCACTCCGTTTAAACTGACATTCGCAGCCTTCTATATCCTAATTCTAGTTCACATATGCTTTTACACTGTCGCTGATCATGCAACCTCTAGCACATTAATCAACTATATTTATCTCGCCGTAACTTCTTTCCAGACTCTCACTCTTCGAGAGCGTAGACCTTCTAGGACCGACCGCTCGCAAAGCGACGCATCTAATTTTTTCCAGAGCAAGTCGTCTTCTATCGTAACTAGCATTCGAAGCAGAGGCCTGCAGCGCACCTGAGGTTAACTCAAACCACAAGGGTTATCGTGTGCATGAGGCGAACCCGTTGCATCGTATACCCACAACTGAAGAAATGATTTATTGCGGTTAGCGGTACGAGGAATGCACATCATTTACGTATTGCAGATTGGTAGAGGAATACACAGCAAGTAACCTGTCCTATCCCAAAGACATCCTGCGCGCCTTTACGGACCTCACAGTAGGGCAGCGAAATGAATTTATTAAAGAGGGATACAGCGGAATTCTACTCCCTTGAATACCACAGCACCAGATTGAAAACTACTTACTCTGATTCCCAAAAGGAGAGATGCGTAGTTGCTCTCGCCCATGCTTCCCCAGCAAGGCTTAAGCCGGGTGATCTAGCGGTGTTGCCTTTTTGTGCTGAGAGAACCCGTTTAGAGATACTCTGCGCACCGACAACTCAGAGGGAATATAATCCTGTACCATATATCTAGCTATATCCTAGCCCTGCGGTCAGTCCGAGATGTCAACAACACCGAATATTGACGTAATTTCTAGTTAATCTGGATGTCAAATGTTTTAACCGTAGATTACGCCTATTTTAAGTGTTGTCTACGGTATGCGGTTTCAAGACCTAAAAAAGTCTTGTATACGGTCTTTTAGCCGTAATCTACGCTATCTAGAGCCGTAGTTGACAGCTATTTTGAACGTATTTGACACTTAATTTTAACGCATTTGGTAGGTCTACGCCTTTACGTCTCTATCTACCCCTACAGTACCACCATCTACTCAAAAGCTGGAGAGACCGTCGGAGAGACCATTGGAGATCGATGGACCAGCACTGGTTATGAAATCACAGAGGCTGGGATGGGGACGTAGCCCTTGGACGGGTTTCGATAGGGTTGTGGATGAGATTAGTTCATAGTGTCCTGGCTTAAAGGATTTTCCAGCGCTTGATTTATTTCCCGAAGGGAATGCGCACATAGCGGTACCAGTACAGTGAATATTTAGCCGAATACGCTGAACCTAGACGTCAGCTGTCTTTCTGCTCTCTTGCTCCAACAGAGGATGTAGACTATTATATCCGCCATTAATAGTGCTTACAAACAACCAATCGAACCAATCCGCTTGATCCTCTGCAACACAATGCAGATTTTCGACGAAGGCTTTGTAAATAACCCTGCCGAAGATCTCTTGTAGATTTCCTTGGCATATGAATGCATTCGCAAAGTCATAGTTGAGAGATAAAAAGATTAGAGCCCCGGCATACGAAAAAGAGATGGCCCACTGAGAGTACCTCAACTTCCTCCGAGCTAGCATAGTCAACGAGCTGTTCTTCTCTGGCGACACACACGCAACCGTATGATCATCCCTTAAATGGCGAGCCCGACACGGAACACTAACGCGAGATAACGCGAGAGACGATTTTACGGGTATCATCCGCATTCCTCCAAACTCTTACCCTATTACTAAATTACTACGTCTCTTCCCGACCACTTCATATCACAGAACGCGAGCTGAGACAGATCTGTTATTTACCAACATCATCCGCTAAGCTTCCCCGCCTCTTCCTAATTCCTTAGCCGCGATTCCGTGAAAGGCTTTCCCGGCAAGCTCACCGACTACCCGATAAAATTTATTCCAGTCGAATCTGTGTGGCTGGTAAATGATGATACTCCAGTTCGTGTAGCAAGTCGAGAATACAATGTTACTAGGGGTGAACGGGTCAGTACAATCCGTTCCCTTAACCGAGAGCAATTCCATTCGTTGTCTGCCGTTTTTCATGATCGATGCAGTCGTCCTCATCGCTTCCGAGAATTCAAGTAGTCTTTTAACTGCTAATAGGATACAAAGGAATCTAGCTGACACACTTAAATATAGGTAATAAGCACTACCTGTAGTGCGACAGCATTTAGGATTCGAGAAAGTCTAACATGAACGTCATGTAGAGTTCTTACTGATATGCAGTCGCAACCGGCTTATTAGGGTCATCAGGACGTGTGGGCGAGCCCAGTTCGTATACGGGTCCACTGTGTGCAAAAAGCTCCTGTGGCGCGTTGGCATTCAGCTTCACATCCGAACGTATGCCTCCAGGGTGGCCACCGTGTAGCTCATGGACCTGTTCGGCGGAGACCTCCTTGTATTGGACACGGCTAGGGCCTGGAGCCATCTTCTCGCGGCGCATTTTCCGTAGGACGAATAGGGCCAGGCCAAGGCCAATAAGGAAGACCAGCGGGACAATGACACTGATGGCGACTTTGGCGCCCGTCGTCAGGCCGGAGGACTTGGCTGGGGCTGGCCCGCCGGTAAAATTGACAGAAGACGTGGCGGAAGCTGAGGTCAGGGTTGACGTTGAGGTAGAGAAAGTAGAGACTGATCCTAGGGTTACGGTTTTCACCGGCCGATCGGAGGCCTGCCAGTTTATTTGAATGAGGGGCGCATAGAGTGAGACTTTGGACACGGTTACGGCAGACACTGTCGTGAAGGGGATGGTCCAGAATGCGAACCCACCGCTCGTCCCTGACTCACACGTGACGGCGGAATAAGTAGCAGACGTAGCAATTGATACACATGTCTGCCAGCTGTACAGCGGGTTCTTCGAGCAGGAATAGCCGCTTTAGAATTATTAGTACGCGTAACTAATGACAATTTTTACTAAAGAATTGGATGACAAACGTAGGACAACATCCGACTGCGGTCTCGCCAGCGTCCAATGCATATTGGAACGCAAATGGGGTTATCAACGACACTGATGATGATCCTTGCGGTTGCGATATAGCTGTACAAGCGCTAGTATAGCCACTTGGACAGTTCAACCCAGGGGAGTAGAAGCCCCATCCGGCGAGCGGTGCTTGTGGAGTTGTAACAGTTGCGGGAGGCCAACATGACGCTTCGTCCTGAGCGCCTTCATTGCTGCTATCGACGCTATAACACGACTGTCCTTGCCAGGCATTGGTACAAGTCGCGCATTGAGCTACGAGGATAGAGCACGCGGGTGGAGGAGTGAAGGTTGACTTCAAAGAGCCGATGATAGTACGCGACATGATGATTGTTGATTATCGCGCGAACAAGGGAGTGGCAAGTAAACAATTAGTCGTGCGATGCGGAAATCTTTCCTTTATTTTAATTTTTGAGGGAACGACGTTGAAAGCCCCTTTGGATTTTCGAAGGATTTAGGCCGTATCTAGCGCTTAATTACCGGCGCATCCTGTCCACAAAGGAGGCGATGAAACCCAGTAGCGCTGCCGACAAGCTGCAGGCTTTCATTAGCGTAACCCTCCAGCCTGCCTAGACAGTTATATATAGACGAAGGATTCAGCTGATCAGCTCCCTTCAGGTTTGACTTCTACGAGATTTGTTTTTGTGTATATTTCGTCTGATGGTTAAATAGCGGGAGATTGAGAAAATCGAAATACAAATAACAGCAAAACGGTTCGATGCAGTCTTCAGAAAAAATGATGTGAGACTAGAAGCTAGGCGGGGGGGAATTAGTGATTGCTCTGACGAGATCTGAATCAGGGTTGCCAAGCCTTCCTTGGCACTCCGCTCCTGAGCGGCTACCTGCCTGCCTGATATTGAATTCTGTTCCTAGCTCATGAGCTTCACCTGACAATAGTGACACGATGACTAGCTACTGTTTTTCACTAAGGTTAGTCAGGCACAATACAGTGCGAGATCCACAGCATAGTGTATGCGCGTGAGAGACGCGGACGGCTACGGTTCTCAGAGGCCAGCACGTGGACAGACATCCTCTCTTAGTGAGATGTTCGGTCAAGTATGGCAGCTGGATATCGATTACTCTCAATTCTCCTTCTTAGGCTTGAAAAATCTACTGCTTTAAGTCGGCAGAGCCTTTTCAGCCCCCACCTCAGCTGATGGCTTTTCGGGATCCCGATGCGAACGCAAAATTCGGGGGTTAACTTACGGGCAGCGTTTTCGAAGGTAGCGAACCGGGCCCACACCCTAAGTGATTAGAGGTAATTTTCTTGCAAAAAACGGTCCATGAAAAATGCAGCGGGGAAAGTAGACAATATTTCAGTTTGGTGAATGCAACAGCTTGAAGTCTATAGATACTTCGCATTACAATTAAACATTTGGACAGCCATACGGAGAAGCCTGACACATTTTCGGGTGCCTTATTTGCTCCTTTTTTATACATGAGTATACATGAATAATTCATTGATTACTTTCGAGCGTATGTCTCATGCCTCCAAATTGCCGAAAATGGTGCTTGACCTTTCCTAACTGGGAGAGCATATTCTTTCTCACAGGATCTTGAAGCATTTTATTATTACGTAGGAATGAAGCTTAGTCGGGCGATCTGATTTAGATACAGATGGGTGTTATGATATACTGACTATCGGCTGATGACCTATAGCGTCTATATAAGCTCCATTCTACTCATAATTTTAATCGAAGCCCAGAACAGCTTTTACGGTATTCACTCCGTTTACTTTCAACAATATGAAGATGTGCTTCGCAACGATTAAACAAAGCTGCCAAGTATAATTTCATTTGATAATGTGTCCATTTCAGTAATACAGCGCCATATACAGAATTCTTTTCCAATAATAGAATCTACACAAGAAGGGTATAGCTTATACCCTTAACTAATCATGAACCTTGATAATAACCTTACCTCTAGCATGTCCACTCTCTGACTTTGCAAATGCTTCCTTGAATTCATCAAAGTCCCATACACTATCAACTATGGCCTTAGCCTCGTCATTTTCCAACAGCTTAGCAACTTCTTTAAGCTGCCAACCTTCAGGTTTCATGATGAAGAAGTAGTTATTAACATCCTTTGGCGGATTTTCCTTTGGTTTGTAGTTCTCTGGAGCCTCCACGATACTGATTAAGACGCCATCGTCTTTAACCGCTGTCCATGCATCGGCGAGGGTCTGCTTGCCCTGCATATCAATAACGAGATCTGCTTTTGGATTCCCTGCGACAGCCCATGCACCGAGCGACTGTTCTTTGTAATTGATCGCCTCAGTAACACCAAGGCTCCTGACAAAATCGATGTTAGTGGGGCCGCTAAGTCCAACGATACTTTTCACGCCTGCTCTTTTAGCCAGCTGGACAAGCCATACTCCGACGGCTCCCGATGCAGCCGTGATTAAGACCCGCTTCTTTGCGTTCTCCGCCCTGCTAGCCTCGTTGTTCCAGCCAGGCTCGAGGCCACCGTGCTCGAATAGAGCTTGATATGCTGTAAATGCGCTCAATGGAACGGATGCTGCTTCTTCCCAGGAGAGATTCTTCGGTTTCAACGCGAGCTCGCTCGTTAATGCAATCGTGTACTCTCGAGCATTGCCTGTCCGGCCAGCGTTGGTGCGTGTGTAGACCTCAGCACCAGGTTGGAAGGGTGAGTTGGCGGGCGCGGTGATCACAACACCGCTGAGGTCATAGCATGGAACTCCGATCTTGCCAGGCAGTGCTATTTGCGGAAAGTTCCTAACCCACAATAGTTCGCCGCTGCAGGGAGCGGTGGCGTAGACTTTAATGAGATGCTCATCGGTACCCTCTTGAGCTTGCTGCATGGGAAGTTCGGTCAGTATAAGGTCCGTTTTTTGGAAGTTTGGTTGCAGGACAGATCGAATCTGGGCTGGTAGTGATAGAGAAGACATTGTTGCCGGTATGAGGATAGCTTTCTGATCTTAACTTCCTCCCGATGAGGTTGCTGAGGGTGGGGACGATGATGAGTGAATATGTAATTTCGGTCTTGGCGACTGGATGTTCTTGAAATTGATGACTGAAGACTGAATTGGTGATGCTCCGAAATAATGAAAACCTAGCGAAAGTTCAACACGTTATATACTTATGAGTCTCCCTTGATTATGAATAATCATGAGTGTACTCCGCGGAAACTGGTGCAATGCCATATTGAGCCGGGAAGCTGCAATACTATGTTGGATAGGCCACGGTTATGCGCCTCCATTACTATTCGCATGATGTTGTGTATCACCCTGTTCAGCGCCGAGCGAAGAAATTTGAATAACCGACGTCCAAGGGGTCCCGTTAGGCTCTCGGGTACTTAATACGTAACGAGATTAGCTATGTCTTACTTCGGAAATGGCAAAAACTAAAACTCACCTGCGTAGCCCTCACCAGATATAATTTGTCCTCGGAGTTCTGTACTATAGGATGACTATGCACTGCCTAGAAGGTAATTGCAGGTATGCTATCAAACACTTCCTTGGCATGGTGTGTAAGCACTTCCCCACAGATATTCCCCGGGCGCCGCTTGGCAGTCGCGGTGGATGACTCCAACTTCAAGTCAGCATGAATGGGTAAGAATCGACTGCAATCTCGTGCTGCTTTCCTTACTTGTGAGTGATTATATGTGGTACTGGTCATCGCAAACCACTTATTCACCACCCGCGATTATGCATCAGTCACCCCTCCAGGCTTCCACAAGAACCGCGAACCGAGCCTCACTAGCTTGCGTACAATGCCGCAGCCGCCATCTCAAGTGCAATGCTGCAACTCCTATCTGTTCTCGATGCTCCAATGAAGGCACACAATGTGTCTACTTGAAGTCACGCAGAGGTGGTAGGGCCCGTGTCGCGGCACTGCAGAACGTAACCCGGGCGACGCCACCTCTATTCCTATCTAACCAACCTATGACTATGCAATCCTTATCTAGTATACAAACTGACGCTTTGGACAACACCCCCGCTCTAATATCGGACCAATCTGGAGCCTCGAACTCCAGCGGCTCCAGCTTCGTGGGAGATAATCATGTTGGACCTCAAAGTAACAGCACTAGGGAATCTCTCTTAGATCTTTATTACGCCTTTTTTCACACTTCTCAGCCATGTGTCCTTCCGGCCAAGGTTTTCAAGCAAAAATTCAACGAAAACACTCCCGGAATGAAAGTGTTGGTGTTAGTTATGCAATTTATCGGCTCTCTCTACGCACCAATCGTTCTATCAGCACCGTTAGAGGAGCGAGTGAAAATTGCTCTGATGGAGCCACAACCATACACAAGCGGATATGAAGTTCAAGCGTTAGTTTTGTATTCAATTGCGGTGTATTGGTGCGGTAATGGCCAAAGAGCACGCGAGCTGCTTGACATTGCTACTAACCAAGCGCTCAGTATCGGCATGAATTCTAGGAGATTTGCAACCGAGAATTCTGAAGGAGACCCAATTCTGGCGGAGAGCTGGAGGAGAACCTGGTGGCAGCTATACCTTACGGATGCGCTTATCGAGTCTAGTAATCATGCAACAACTTTCGGTACAAGTCAGAGAGAAGTGTCTGCCACTGTCGAGCTTCCATGTGAAGAGGCTGAATACAATTCGGGGGTACGTCCCAAAATTTCTAGTCAAGTCGCTTGCAGTTAGTTAAATGATTTTTCCTAGAATATCCCTCGGCCCAGGACTCTGGATGATTATGATAGTCGGGAATTCGCAACAGACAATGTAGATTTCTCATCGTTCGCCTACCTCGTTGGTCTAATACGAAGCCTTGACCACATAATTATTGGTATTTCTCGGGATAGTGAGGAAAATGTCAAGGCGATTGGCGCCAATGCTGATGCCAGCATTGCAGCCTGGCTATCACTGCTTTCCAAGTCTAAGCGCAAACTATTTAGAGATGATGGAACACTGGACGAACTTCTATTCGAAGCAAATATATTGATTCAGGTGTAAGTTAACCTTAAAAATCCTGGTCCAGGCAGAAAACTGGCATCATGCTTCCGCTGCAGGGTTGACCACTAGCCTTCGAGTCCGCCTATTAATTCCTGTACCAAGCGGCGTACGAATGCATTCCAAAATCTCAAGCTAATTTCCGATAGGTATACGGTAGACATCCACAGATATCTATCCACCCTTGCATACAGCACGATCGAGAGTGTGTCTTCCTGTGCCCCGCCTCCGCCACCGGAGCGCTTAGCACCAGTCTACTGCCGTGACGCGCACATTCACACGGCTAAAATCCTGCGTGCCATTGAAAGAATGACTGATATGCTCACCCTTCCTTGCCGAATAGCAGTTCATACCCCTTTCTGTATTTGCACTCTCGCCAACATTACCATCGCACATCTTTCGGCCTGCAAATATGTTCTCAAAGGTGAACAGCTCAAAATCGCAAGAGAGCGCATAAGGGTCGCCATGGGCTCGCTTGAGGTCTTTGCAGAGGTGTGGCCGAAAGGAAAGGAGGTTGTGAGGGCGATTAAGACTATTGCGAAAGAGTTACTAAACTTGGGACCTGAAGCCGAATCCGAAAAGCCCTCTGAGGGTGGTAACCTGCCGGTTGAAAACGCACCACAAATCCAGAATGAGAGCCTAGTTATCCATGCGGAGCTTTTCACTGGAGTCAATTCGACTGACTACTTTGATTTCCAAGATTCTGGCTTAGAGCTGGGATTAGAATTCGCAAGAGGCGACCTGAGTTCCAGTACAAGTTTTCCGTTCGGCATCACTATTCATGACTAAAAGCATAACCTCTCAAGTCAATGTAGGCTATTCGGTATCTCGTATCACGGGAAACCGCGCATGGGAATATGGTTAGCGCAATATTATCGCTCTTTTGGTACCCGGCACGGCTTTTAAGGGCTTTAGAAGTTCTATTTTGCGTCTCCACTCTACGATCGTAAGGTATAAAGAGGCGACTTTCCCTCTTAACGTTTTGAGGAACTTGGCCATACAGAATACATCCACGTGGCTGCAGGCATATGATATACCCTACCTACAGAGCTTCTTGACAGACGCAACCAAGATGGTTCACACAATTGAAGATCCAGTATTCGATAGAAGGTATATGATTTAATATATATTTTCTTAATATACTAACCGTATATCTCTACTTTCACATCACATGGCTAAATATTACGCAGCAAACCGCGCCCAGCTATAAAGATGCTGTATAGCTACTCTCTCCGCAACATCCCCGGCTTCTCCGTCATCGGCTTGAGCGTCTCTTTTCCTCCAGGTGGCTCCTCGCCTCCTCACCGCCACGGTGGAGCGTCTATCGCTGGCGTTGTAATCTCAGGAACCGCATATAATAAGATGAACAACGACCCGACGCTGGTTCTGGAGAAAGGAGAGACTTGGTACGAGGCACCAGGCTGCCACCACAAGATCAGCATGAACGCTAGCGACAGCGAAGATTTGGTTCTTTTAGCAACTTTCATAGTAGAAACAAAGGTTGTAGAGGAGGGTGGATTTGGCGCTCTGGTTCAGGTTGATGAGGAGTATAAGGATCTTGAGTTCCCGACGTCCTGAAGGGAGCGCAATTACCAAAAGAAAACTATACAGGCGCGGATCGGTCTCGGAATTTTAGGCAGGAAATTTTACCCAGATCAAGTAATACCAGCCTACTGCCATTAATTACATAGTTCGGATCTTTAGTATACCAGCTATAGTCGCCTCCAGTGCTGTTCTCCGCGGAAAGGATAGTGGTTGAGCACCTGCCAACGATGGCCCGTGCATACCCGAATCGCCGAGCGAGGCTGTGAGGAATTCAAGGGCACAACAAGTTCCCCGTCCTGACTAGCAACTCTCTTTCCCGCTCCCTGCAGAACACCACATCTGGAGCCCCATTCGATCTTGTGAACTCAAAACCGAATTTTTTCTATCTATTAGCATCACATAGAAGACCGTCCATTTAGTAAATATTGGGCTCTAATGATATGACAATGATTTTGAGGCAGTTCTGTGCAGACTATTGAGCTCGGAATTTCGTCCTTGGTTTTGTTAAGCCGCTCGAGATATGCCGTGGATGAAGGAAGGGTTGCAGTGCCGATGGTTCGTCATATGGCACCTCAGCCACTCTACTTCCTATGCATATTAGACTGTGAACTGCTTCATCGTTTGTTGAACCGATTTGGATAGTAAATTAAACTGGTCTGTATGTAATAACTTTGCAACCGAGTTTTCCCCTTTTTGGCGTCTTTTTTTACTCATCTTGCTAAAAACGAATGGTCTTTGCTCCACATTATCATTCTTCGGATAGCTCGCTGTTCGCCAGTTCTAACTACTAAATGAATTTCGATTTCGTAGTCTCTGCCGGATATCATCGCTCCAGTATAATTTGACTCGTCGTAGTCGCGTTACAGTACAGCTGTATTTTTTTTGTATATAAAGCTATCGTGTTGGCCATGTTGGCTATCTTCTAGTCTGAAAGCATCCGTTTCCTCTACCGTACTGCTTTTACATAAAAACCGGCAGTTATTGCGATGGAAAAGGCTAGGATTCGATTATACTGGCGCATATCGAGAACGGGTTGTCTTCCTATCCGCGAATGACGTGATTAATGTTGTTACCCACGGCGGTTCAGACATCGAATCACCATGGTCGGAGTAACATGTAGCTACGGCCTCAAACATAGTGGAGCGATATTACAAGAGGTAAATCACTGGACTTGGTATGAGTTAAAATGGAATTAGGCAACAATAGTTGGTTTTTGGGACATCAGTTCAGCCTTCTCCTAAAGAAAACCAACTGTAGAGTTGATCCTACGCCTAGTAGATGCGATGCACCTTCTCGTGTCTGGTAAAGGAAGCGAATCCATGGTCTATTTATATACAGGAATATGATAATATAGGAGTAGATAGTAATGATTTTTCAACGTTTCTACCTCAGATTAACATCAATAGCCATTCCGGATGTAATAAAATAATGTTGCTAAGGTGGGCCATTTATCAATGCGAGAGCAATGAAACCCAACAGTATCTAACCTATCTTGAAAATCATTTGTGTATACTAGGCGGAATTAGGAGAAGAGTAAATCGGAAGTTATGTTGGAAAAAAGCTTTAGACCGTAAGGAAAGATGCGCTTGGGTTCTAGCACATGGATAACTCCGTACAAAAGCAGGATCAACCACAGCACATGTACCCCAGGTCGGACAATGACAAGGGCCCACGCGGGTCTAGGAAATGCCCGACGGCTCGTGGAGTGGACCATGGTTTAGTGGAAGGGACAAAGCTACGGACGCTATGTAGAGTTTAAAATTAGAAAATGTTTGATCAAGAATGCAATTACAGCTAAGCGTAGGCTATGTGTTCATGTGTTCTGCTAGTCTGGCGTGTCTGGTAATTGAAACTCCTAAGGCACAAGGAGTAGTGAGCGTGTGTTCGAAGCTGCTTGCAGCTGCAAGCTCCTGCCAATCGCGTACGCGTTATATGAACGCGAAAAGCTCATATGAACAAGGTTCGACAAGGCCCGCCTTTGAAAGATTCCGGCTGTTCGGAGTGCTCCCGCTACGGCTTCTCTCGGCCAGGCATTCTTGCTCTTGGAGTTTGGCAGTGCAAGACTCGGTGTGCTTGGGATTCCGACATGCATCGTCACCTTTATCCGGCGGTGCATATGAAGCATTGCAAGAGCTCACTGCTTTCTCGACACAATCAATGAGAAACGCGACGGACAATGGTGCCTTGTGCGGGTTGCAGTCGATCAAAAACCTGTTGGCTAGTGGTTAGACTGACGGGGAACAAGCCTGAAGGTTGTGGATGCGACGCGATAGATCCGGGTTCCAGAGCTGAACGCGTCGAGACGGCTTGTCGACGATAGGCTGTGATTGGGAAAAGCTCCCTTGCGTCAGAACGGGCGGCTGCCGCTGCTCACCAATGAATTGGCGTTGGCGGTATGCCTTGCCTGCGCACCTCGCCCTTGGCCGAAACAGCGCATCTGCCGCTCCTCCCCAACCCCACCCACCAGTCAGTCGACGCTCTCCCATGGGCAACTTGCAAAGCAGGGCACAGCTGCAGCCGAAGCATCTCACCCCTTCTTGCTCCTCTCTCATATCATCATATCAACACCTCAACGGCGCCCTTCTGCAGCTTCTTTCTCGCGCAATTATTACCTCAATTTCCACACGGCTTACGGTCTGCATTTGTCGTCTTCAGCTAGCCTCCACTTTCTAATCTGCCGCCAAGCGCAGAGCCTTAGCGCCATCCAACCGAGCTCACCACCTGCCCAGCTGCCTCGAGCTTAGCCAGGTAAGACGATCGAGCCCACTCTCTTATACGCCACGCGACTCACCCATCTCCTTCATAGATATCTCCAGTGAATTGCTTATAGCATCTTCGTTCCTACAGCTTCGTCCGTCTGCGTTTTGGCTTCTTCAACCTCGCCGTCTCGCCCACCGTCATCGCAATTTCCGCAGACACCGCCGGTCCGAGATCGTGCCCACCGCCCTCGATTGGCTTCGAATTGCCCTAATCCACGCGATTTTACGCGTCATAAGGCCCAAGGAACCCCTCTGAGGTCGACTGAACCTCTCCGCCGACTGTAGCCATGACGGCGACGCGTCGACAGCCGCCGTTGCAAATTTTCCAAGATCCCATTTCCTTTCCGGATCACCATGAGGTCGCCCAATTTGAGGCCCAGCTTCTCACCGCGTTCGGACCAGTTACCGACGTGTCTTCGGACCACCACACACTCCTGAATCCGCCCAGTTCGCAGCCAGGCGAACCTTCACCTCGAAAATCATCCCGACTCTCCAGCTCACCTCCACCAAGTGCCCTTGCAGAAACGTGTCTGAATTCCATCTCCATACCTCCCCCTCGACAACCCACCTTCGGTACCGACTCTCCGATGAAGAAAGTCCAACGTCACTTCCCCAAACAAGCAAAGTCGATCACAAAAGTGCAAAATGCTCTTTTCACAACTTTCCCGTCCGCTCAATTCGATAAGGAGAATATCTACACCCCGTCCATACTTGACGAGCAAGACCTCCAATTCTCCGACCCCTTGTATGGACAGAAAGCTCCAGTGAAAAGAGCATTGATGGACTCCGCACCTTTACGTGATCGGCCCAGCAAGAAACAAAAGACCAAAGAAGAAGATCCTGGTCCCGTCCCTGATCCAGACGACATGCCGGTCATAGAGGATGATGGCGGAAAGCCACCGTTTAGTTATGCTAATCTTATTGGCATGGCTATTCTCCGTGCGCCCAACCGTCGGTTAACTCTTGCTCAAATCTACAAGTGGATTTCGGACACATTCAAATACTATCGCTCTTCGGAAACCGGCTGGCAGAACAGTATTCGACACAACCTTAGTCTGAGCAAAGCCTTCAGCAAACAAGAAAGACCAAAGGATGATCCCGGAAAGGGCAACTATTGGTATATCAACGCAGGCTATGAGAACCAGTTCCACAAGGTTAAGTCATCACGGCGAACTACCAATCCGGATGGGTTTATGCAAGCAATACATAACGATATGGCGCGTCCTTCCACAGCACCCTCAATCGGCGCATTCCCAGTCCAATCAATTGTTGTGAAGAGCATCGACTCGAGCAAATTCCCTGAAGAGACCGAGCTTTCCTCAGACGCCACCATTCCTTGCTCTGATCCTGCTGCACATGATGGCCAAGAACCAGAGTACCATATGCCGCCTCCATCTCGAGCGATTCCGTCTTCTCCGCCACCTGCTGATATTCACTCCTCACCGCCCCCACCTATCTCTCGTTCTCTCCGAGAGGGCACACCACCGCGGGTACCCCGCTTTCCCTCGACAAGTCGTTCCGGCGGCAGAAGACACAAGTTTGCTGCCTTAGGCGACAGTGGCTACTATTCCTCAATTGAATCATCGGCCATTAAGGGTAATCCCTTGGGTCCTCTCCTGACTTCAGAAGCGGATATCGACCGTCCTATCATCAAGCGTGGTCGTGCTGAAGAAGAAATTGCCCGTATCCGTGGTTCATCCTATGATAGTCCTTCGAAGGTCAGGTCTCTCATGAAACCGCCCAGCGCGTCCCACCTTGTCTCTTCGTCCCCATTCCGTCCCTTCGACACAAATAACGATGGCCCGCTCACTCCAGCTGTCGTCTTTAAGCGACCTGCGCTACCTCCTGCATCTGTCTCTCCCAACACAAACCTTCGTAACCACCGTAACCGTATTCGCGAACTCGTAGGCGGCTCTCCCGACAAAAGCCTCGCAGTTATAGTCGACAGTCATCTTCTATATCAACCGTGGAGCCCCGCTGTTCAAGTTCCAGACGAAGAGAACTTCAATCTCCATGAATCTGGTTTTCACGACTCTTTCGATGTGTTTGCAGACGCAGAAAACCTTGATTCCCCGTCTAAACGTTCTGACAAGCGTCCACGTCTCGAACGTGCTGCTACCACTTCTGGTATTCTTGCGGACATAACTGGGTTGAAAACCAACACGCGATCTAGCACTCCAACACCTAACTGGAAGTCGCCTTTTCTGAACATTCCGTCGCTTCAATCGCCAGCTCGTTTCGAATCACCCCTCAAAGCGCCAACTTCAAACCCGTCTCATGAGTTCGCACTACCTAAATCGATGCCAGACCCTAATCCACTGCCTGGCCTAAGTCCCGTCCAAAATTACGACCTTCCTAATGATGACTTCTTCGGTGTCGATCTGCATAGCGATGAATCCGAGGAGGCTGGATTTGATATCCTACAAGGCTTTCAGAAAATCGGCGCGTCAACTGTGGCTCCTAATGGCTCACCATCAAAACCACCTGGTCGACCATCTTTCGGTCGTAGCTCTACCTCCCTTTTTTGAATTATCAAAATTCACGCCGATTAACGCGTTTGGGCGCGTCCGATTTTATTACCACTTTTTTGTGACTTTCTGGCTGTACTGTCTGGAAAGTTAAACGATGCTATGACGAAGATGATACCCATGACTGACCGCTGGCGGTGTCTTCCCGCCCACTGGATTCTTTTTACGGGCTGAATCACGGCGCTTTGAGGTTATTTGTATAGGCGCCATATCTCAATCACCAAACGAGATTTCGGTGTTGGCGTACTTGGAACGTGTGCTGTACACTTTACGCTTGTGTGTATGGATGGCGAATGATTTCTTCTGGTGCTTTTGGGTTTTCTTTTCTTTGACCTGCTCACTGGACTATTTAGTTTTCTAGCGCTTGGGTTCCCTTGAGGACTTTACTGGTTCTTGCTTCGGGCTTTTTGGTATTTCCCATTATAATGCTAGCTTCCTCACTTTCCTACCTATACCACACCACACCGCTATTTCTACCTCTGATCATGATTTTTACTAAGACATGTTGTCCTCGATATGACCGGATACGGCTACGAGGATCATGCAGCTTATGATCTGTTTTCCTGTGTATCTTATTCTGGAACTTGAGATTGTAGGTAGATTATAGTTCGCTTTTTTCACGTTGTGATACAATATCAATTTAGTATGTGACAAAAACTATTTGTCTGCTTAGGTGACTTCATCTGGTCAATCTGTCCGTGAAAAGACTGCTCGTCAAATTTCATTAGATATAAGTGGACAATTATTCCTGGCCAAGGAGTTTGATATACTGCTACCGCAATGTCAGATTCAGCTAGAAATAAAAACATTAGATGATTCACCACACACTGCAAGCCCGCCGCATTCGTTACACTGGTAAAACACTCCATGTACGCTTAAATGGGCTTAAAGCCCATGTCTCCGACTCCAGTAGCGGTAAGAATAGAGTGTAAGATATGGCAGTCGTAAAATCGATACTGCAATGAAAGAGGCTTTATCCCATCTTCTAGTGCCATACAACCGTAGGGTTTCGATGTTTAGAGTATCCAATGTTGTCCTCTTCATAAGATTTCTATGCCTTTCTGACCGCCTTTAGTGGGGCTTTCTACAGCAATGACAGTAATATCGAGGTGCTGAGGCGTCAAAGGAAGCTGCGAAGGTGTAGGCGTTGTAGCCACTACTCACGCAACGTTAAGTGTGGGATTCCACAGAGCAATAGGGTTGGGGGAGAGCCTAATCGCTCGAAGAGCACCCTCGACAGCCGCAGCTGACGCATTCAATCGTCTGGTTTTCCTGTAACTTGTCCTTCGGGACGCGGCATATGCAAGTACTATTGAAATTCGTTTCCTTTGTTTGGATGCAGCGCAAGCAGCAAAGCTAGAAGACGGATAGAAATTTAGCATGGATCTTGGTAAAGACGCAGAGAGGGGTAGAAGGGACATAAGACGTTCATACCTTCTCATAGCCTTGTTTCTTCCACTTTGCGATCAGATTCGCGTCAGCGTAGCCGTTCTTTAACAGCCAGTCGTATAGGGTTTTACTAATCGCCTCCTTTTCATAATATAGATCATATATATATCGAGATCCTGTAAACCAAATGTGTTAGCATATGTACTCTATATAAGCCACAAGAGGGTTGCGTAAGGGTAATACAGCGGGGCAGAGGGTTTGGGTACAAGTCGCGGACAAGACATACGTTGATGGGTGATTTGGAAAATAGGCCACAACATCTCATATTTCTTCTTTCCTTCATGTGAGGCATTCTCTGCATCTTTCATCTTATTTGAGAATTCGAGGAGAGTATCCTCGATATCCTCGAAGCCATCTGGTGGGGGCTTCTTGTTCCTTGCTCCAGTCCGATAGACAGGCATGATGGTGATAAAGGCTTTTAGGGCCAGGCAGAAATAAGCAGTCTGCCCCTAGTTCGCAGTAAATGGAGCAACAAATTTGTGCTCTTCGGTTGTCGTTGGTAAGATTATAGGTTTGAGGGAAAGTGAATTGTCGCCGCTGTGAACTTCCACATTAGCGACTCCGAATGACATTGTCTCGCTCCGTAACCAATGCCAAGCCCATTCCAAACGCAACATCAACCCACCAGATAGAGCCGCCATCATTTCAGGCACAAGCTCCGCACAAGATGATCAACCCTACCTATCTAGCCCAGAGGACGCGATCCTGTATGCGTTATTTGTTAATTCTTTACTAACTCCGCTAACGCCTTCACAGCAGCCAATTGGGCCGACGCTAAACGGCGAGTCCTCCATTCCTATCGAGATTGGCTTCGAGCTGTATGTTGCTCCTAAACGACTATAGCACCACCTTATTACTTTTCACTACTTACAAGATTACAATCTACAGGCACCAGAGATCCAGCAAATGTACTCCCTAAACCTCCCAATCTCTACCATTCGAACAAAAATACGGCAAGAGTTTGAGAGGCATCGATATGTGTCTCAGTTGAACACGGTGGACGTACTAATATTCAATTCACATCAAGAGTTCCAAGTATGAGGTTCTAACAGAATTCGAGGAGGACTATACAGTCTCAACTCAGTACAGTAGATAGGCCGTTGCTAATATTACTACTAGGAGACGCTAAACTACTGGAAACAATTGACCCACGTCCTCAAATACTTCCGCACAGAAGAGGAGCCCAAGGCACGGTTGCCTTCGAACTTCATCAATGGATTCTTGGAGGTTAGAATACCCGCTAATACATTTCGAACTGAATGATTCCGGGCTAACAGGGTATAATATAGGGACGGAACTAAGCGCGACGGCTCCTATGTCAAAGAATTTTGTACATATGCCAATACCATACTTCCTTTTGTGCGCCAGATTCCATATAAAACGCCCGCAATGCACATTCCATTCTGATGCCGGTCTCCTAGCTTTGTCGCGCAGCAAACTCGTCTCGTGCAATCGTAAACTTGTCCATCACCACATCACAAAGATCCATGAGATCGTTTAAGCCCTTCTCAATGACATCATACACACTAACATTATCTGTGTTAGGCTTCGTTAGTTTACATGAACGTGAAATATCGAGGGAAATATACCGTATGTTTGAATTCGGATATTCATCCTCTCTTCCGAAGGATGCGGAATAGAATACCCGCAAAACTCTACGTCTGGACTATTTCAAGTCAGAGTGTATCGAATGATTTAGGCATAATACAAATTTACTTTTTCATGATAATATACCGCAGCGCGTTCCCCAATGTGTGATCTTCCTTCTCGAACTCAAACGATGCAGCCGTGTCAGTTGACCCAGGCAACTATCCTATGTCAGATATTCCCAGTTTTTGAAGCAGTTGTAGTTCATGCAACGCGACGTACCACACGAATGCCTTGCTTCTCGGGTTCTTCCTCCTCTTCAGCGATCGGCGGCTCGCCATCCTGCCCATTTACCAGCGCGTCCTCCATAACTTGGTCTTCGTCTCGCGTTTGTGACGACATGGTAGCGGCAAATGCTGTTCCGCAAAAATTGCTGCGTTGAGTGCTGGGCAAACCTTAGACCTCGAAATTTCCAAATCGCCTTATCTAATCAGCAAGAAGTTCCGGAATTCTGCCGCCGATCCTCCCGCATCAATCCTCAAAGACAATCCACACACATTTTTTTCAGCCCATATTCGACATCAATTGATTCACTCCCAACACTCGAAAACAAATATAGAACTATGGCAGACCGGATACGCAGCGCGACGCTAAATCGCGACACCAATGAAACTAAAATCCAGCTATCCCTTAATCTCGACGGCGGGGCTCTCGAAAAGCCCAAAGAAAGTGTAGCTGCGAATGGAGATCCCAAAAGCCACGCCGCGCAAATCTCGAAATCGCAGACTATAGAAGTGGACTCTGGGATTGGTTTTCTCGACCATATGATCCATGCGCTGGCAAAGCATGCTGGATGGTCTCTCCGAATACGGTGTCGAGGAGACTTGCATAGTATGCTCTTACTTCATTTCCTTGCACCCAACGAATCCTTCCACGCCTTCAAATTGCCGCCAATGCTCCACAATCCTACCGTACTGATGCGTTTCTTATAGTTGACGATCATCACACCGCCGAAGATACCTTCATCGCGCTAGGCACTGCTTTCAAAACCGCCCTCGGCTCTTCTACCGGCCTCGCCCGCTTCGGTAGCGCCTACTGCCCGCTTGATGAAGCCCTCTCGCGCGCCGTCATTGACCTCTCCAACAGGCCCTTCTCTGTTATAAATCTTGGTCTCAAGCGGGAGAAAATCGGCGACCTAAGCACCGAGATGCTGCCGCATTGTCTGCAAAGCTTCGCACAGGGCGCTGGCGTTACGCTGCATGTTGACTGCATAAGAGGTGACAATGATCACCATCGAGCTGAGAGCGCTTTTAAAGCGCTGGCGGTGGCGATTAGGATGGCGACGAGCAGAATTGCTGGGAAAGAGGAAGAGGTGATGAGTACAAAGGGTGTGCTCTATTAGAGGAAAGAACTGTTTAGGAAAATTTCCGACTGTGGGCGTTTATGGTATATCAGGCAGGTTTTAGATATCTTGATTCGTGGATTATAGAGGCTTTTCCGCTAAAAGCGTATTTGGTAGAAAGGGGGCATAACAGTTCACAAAATATCCAGGTTTAATGGCTGGTTGTAGTCTCCTGGAGAACTTTACTCCTATTATGAGAACTTTACTCCTATTATGAGAACTAGGTCTAAACGAGTGGAAGTAAACTTTAACCTCCAAACTCCGACCAAGCCATGAGATTCAGCAAACAAGGAACTCTCACAAACACCAATTCAGAAGCTGTTTCCAGTTCTATGTACGAAAAGCCTTCACAGCTAATATAAGATATTAACACGTATAAGTAGCTTTGCTCTTTTATCGTCCATTTTCCGTGCACATAGTCTTCATAGCCTTTAAGTCTACGCCTGATACAACCGAATCATATCAAGGACGACTTTGAAACTGAAATTCCATAAGTTCCATGGCTGAATCCCTTGAGAGAGCTGCCTACAGATCTTCTTAACACCCAGGATCCATGGATGCTCATTGGATACAATATGGTCAAGTAGTTCATGATCCAGAGATATCTATGATTGTGTTCGAACATACGCAGGGGTTTACTATTCCTGGTGGTCACATGAGTGGTACAGATTGATTGTTGGGAGGAAGATGATCTATT
>KV750068.1:2149-13054 GCA_001692915.1 Glonium stellatum
GGATCCCCCTATGACGTCGCGGTTGCACTCCTTAAGCGCGGGGGAGGCGGCGGGCCGAGAGAGGGGCTGCAGGGGTAGCCCAGACTGCTACCACGGTACCTTACACGCCAGCCATTCCCAGTTGACCTAGTATTCGGCTAAATTTGTGAGGAGCACGGCCCGTCCAGGCCCGCCCTTGACCCACTTGGGTTCGCTCAATTCACTTGTTGACCCCACTCTGATTCACTTCGGTTCACTTTGATCCGCTCCGGCTCACTCTGGTTCCCTCTCGTCCACTCTGGTTCCCTCTCGTTCCCTCTCGTCCACTTTAGCTCCCTCATATACATCGCGTTGCCCGCTGTGGCCCGCCTTTCCCATAGCTGTCACACCCATGACACCTAAGACGGCAACGACATCCCTTCGTTGTATAAACTAGTACCGCCTGAATCACTTGTCCAGCATTCCGGTAAAGAGTCGATCCGTCTAATTGAACCCTAGCCAACGGCAGCTCAACAAGTCGCTCGCCGTACTCTGTGCCCTACACGCCGGTCAACCCATCCCCAACATAACGCTCTCTACTCCAGTCTCGGGGCAACCCAAAGCTCCAGTGGCAACTCCGCAGCAACAACCAACCACATGGACGCGACCGAGACTACATGATTGCCGCTCTTGTGCGTATGTATCCTGGCACAGACACCAAGCCTGCTAAGCCGACATATGCCTCAATCAATCCGATATTCATGACCGAACCCACCAGGCACAGGTTATGCGCGACATCTTTCTAACCGCCCAACATGTTCTTTTCTGGCCCGGAGAAGGTCGACAAGGCAGTCTAAGCGCTGCTTATGCTCATGGCTTAGTAACGGCCCCCTAAAGCTCGGGTATTCGTGCGACGGGCATACGGATATCCGTCAATGAGGACGAAGGAGCGGGCAAGAGCAAGCACCACCAAGCAGTGCCAAGCGATATCTCTCGCAGCATGACGGCCTCTCCGAGAACAGTAAACGAGCGGGTTTCATTCCTCGCGCCGTTACCTCTTCGGCTGGCGGTTTGCGTCCTAGGGTTATCGATAAGAACCAGCCAATAGAATTATGGCTCAAGCGTACTTCTGATACCGGAGGTTTGATGTTCTGCGCACGGCCTAACATTCGTAGGACGCCCTGTTGTCACTACGCGTGGGCACTTCAGCTGGTCGTCTCACCCGGTGCCACCACGCTCTATGGCCAGGCTTCCGTTAGCTGAGAACGTTTTTCCAGACCTTCCGTCATACCATAGCTTGACTTTTTTGCCACGAAGCTTGATGCGCCCTCCCAATATCGCCGCCGGGATAGAGCTGGTCAGTTTATCTGTTGCCGCCGGCGAGATGCCTGGTCTGTTTGCTCTTCCGATGCATCATCGGCTGTGCCTAGCTGCGAACTCAGGACGTGACATCTGTGCCTTGTGTGGTCTCGCCGGTGATATGACGCTGAAGGATCGAGTGACTTAATCGATCACGTCTGCGCTATATAATTGCCGTACTCGCACATTACACTCTCAACCATGAGAAGTGGTAAAAGTCTTCACGTCCCCAGAATTCTAAAAGCGGCAAGCCCCAAAGTCCGTCATCTTGGGTTACAGGTGGAAAGACGTCCGATTATTCCGGAAGCACATTCGAATGCCTAGAGGCGGTCCGGACCCATGTATCCTCGGAGAGTGACGAACCGTAACCGGGTATCTTCCATGCTCCACAAGAGGTGTGGCGGTTCCAAATATCTCTGATGAGAAACAAGCTTTGGATTGCCGGCATGGTTATGCATCGCATATCACACAACGGCGAAGTGCTATCTACCCTGGAAGTTGTGCGACCGGCTACGGCTGGTTGAGCCGACGAGATTCACCCGCCTCATAGGTCGTTGTCAGCATTCAAAGGACCTCCCGTGATTAAAGTTCGCCGCTGATTGGGAGAAATTTGCGAAGAATCACAGCACATCCAAGTACGTAAACGGGGGTGGTGCCATCGGCGTACACCAGCAAATACCCATTAGGGCCTATATCAACTCAGGCCCAGTTCGATGAAGCGACTACGCGTCGGTATAGTTGCCCGTAGCTAGAGACCGTAAGTCTTACTACTGCTACCATGAGCCTCGCCGTAAGTCTCGCTGCCGACATCGCGATAGCTATCTTAGTGTTGCAAGATTGTATAATTATGAGATTATATAATTGCACTAGAGACACTTCCAACCATACCTACCCCCCCCACCCGTCTTCTCTCCCTTCGTTTAGATAGATCCCTTATTACCCGCATGACGCGTGCAAGATAGACGGTAGTAGTGGTGGTAGTAGTGGTGGTGGAGAGGGCAGTAACGAGAAAACCTTCTTCTATGCATGGCCTAATCAATGCCGTCATTCGGCCGAGTCCTCTGCACCTGATGCCTGTACGTCTTTGTGCCAGTTGGTGCGTCGACGATGACCTCAAGTGAGTCATATAATTGGCTGCAACTTCTAATCGTGTATTCTGTCGGAAGGAAGATACCTAGTCTCTGCACCAGCGATGCATTATCCGCGAGCAGTTTTGTGGCACGATCAAGGAAGCCAAGTGCGTCGAGCTCCTGTTCCCTAACATCTCCCATGATCTTTAAGAACTCCAAATAGACCTTTGGTTCCGTTGACGAAACAAATCCGTAACAACCCTCAAGATCATCTAGATAGTCTAGAGCTTTGACTAGTATAGAAGTTTGTTGACGCCAATCATCCGTGAAATATTTTTGTTTGCTGGCCGATGGTATCTGGTCCACGCTCTGGAGAGAAGGTGAAAACATGTAGTCGCCACTGAGAATTATTGTGTTGTGAGCGAACATATCCGAAATTAAACGGTATAAACGTAAAGATTCAAAAGCAGCACCGTTGGAATCTCCGATCATCCCCGAGAACTGGGAGTATATTCCGGGTTTATGTTCGGCGCACAGGGCTACGAGCTTATCCAAGTACCGAAGAGTGACACTGATAGTGTCTAATTTTTCTAATGCAGTATCCAGATCGAGTAGCTGAATATTTAGACTCTCCGGTCCTAGCACGTGTCTCCGCTTGTTTGGAGACGCGGGTAGGAATGATAGGAAACCCTGGATTATAATCGGATCTCCAGCAAAGAGGATCGAGATTTGTGCGTAAACAAGATCTATCGAATGGCCCATTACCTGATACATTTGCAATATCTCAAGGAATTTGAGGTAAACTCCTGGTTGGTTAGTGTAGGTCTTCTTAACCTGGTCCACGTACGAGATTGCCTGGTTAAAGCTTGCCGGTTTTCTTGCATCATTGTCACCATCGGCCGTCGGCGAAGAGACTGCGTCGTTAAATAGGGTTCGCTCCTCGAGAGCTAACAGGCTCCTGCTCGCCCGCTCCGGATATAGGTAGGTTTGGATGATTGGAGAAATCCTCCAATGATTCATTTGCCGGCGTTCGGAGAGTGGTATCAGAACAGTCAGATGCTTCCTCAGCGGCCATCCGTATATTCTTAAACACGTTAACATCATCTTGATGATAGCAGATCCTCGCCCGCTTTCGTGGACCATCTCTGCAATCTATGCCCTGATCGGTTATTGCGTCTAGAAGGTGTTGTAAGGACTTTCGTTTTTTGCAGGAGCGGTCGAACCATACATTGCATTCGCAGCTTCAAAGATTCATGCATCAGTCTAACCCATACGAGTCGAAAGGTTCACTCACCAAATTCTGCCACCGCCAGGTGCAATGGTTGTCTTGTTCGATTGGCATCGACTCATCGGACAGACTTCGTCTGATGAGGTTGCTGTTACAGCACTGACAAGAATAGCCATCGTAATTCCGGTTCCCGGCAGCAACGCGGCATCAGTCCGGATAGGCTGCCTCCTGTTTTTAGTATTGAATATCTCGTAGTTGCCAGCTTCGATCTCCAGTGAGCCGGGCCCCGTTCTAAATTTTTGTTTGATAATCATATTAAGAAGCTCATAATTGTATTCAGAGGGTACGGGAAATTTGCGGCCCAAGGCGTCTTCGACAATTAGAGGCGCTTGGAAAAAAGACCATCGCGCGTCCGGCGCAGCAATAAGAGAGCTTCTAATTTCAAGCACTACCGCGTATGTCTGCTAAGTAGCAACACTAGGATGCAGTTAGTATGCCGGGGTTGGGGAACATTGCGATAGCCCACTTACCAGGCTCTGGCGACCATATCGCGGAAGGATCTCCATGAGATTCTGAACTCTCCATTTATCATCTCAAGTAGCCGCGCTAGCATTGAATTGGTGCTTTGGATAACCACAGCCTGAGCCAAACAGTTATCCTTGATCGTTTTTAGATGACTGCGAGTATTTTCAAGCCTCTCGTAAACGCGGTGTTGGTCCTCTTCGGTCTTTTGAGAGGCTAAATCCATCTTCTCCAATCCATGCTCCGCCAGCAGCAGGTTTATTATCCCAACATGCACATTGAGATAACTCTGCAGTTTTTGGATCTCGTCTTTCTGTCTAAAAGCCCACTCCACTTTATCCGCAGCAGCCCTAAGCACACCCGATTTTGTCCGTAATCCTAAACTTTTCTCATACTTCCTCGCCTTCCCGAGAAAGTGTTCGAGCGGGCGTCGACAACTTAGAGCGGCGTATTTGATTGAATCGATGTTGGTGGACGAAGATTTGCTGGACAGCTTTTCAAGATGACGAAGGGCATGTTGAAGGAGGTCGAGTTCCCGCAACAATTCCTGATATCCCGAGGCCGAGCCGCCTGCGCTTTGGAAACAGCTCACTATGTCCGTTATGAGCTTGCCGACGGCGATGAAATCACCGACGGAGAAACCGAAGGACATGATTGACAGCCTTAGAGGAGGACGACTTGTTAGAGCGGAAAAGTGGTCGTTTTCTAAATGCGCTTTTGATACCGCGACTTGAGGCAGTAAGCTTTCATCCAATATCAATATGAGGGTTTGGAGATAAGAGGATGGGAGGCATATACCGTGGTCAGAGTATTTCAGCTGTCGCACTAAAGAGGCTGTGGTAGACGTCATGAGGCTGTAATGGGCCGCTGCAGGTCAGAAACTCGTGACTCCACATGACCTTTGTTACACAACCGCTAAGGCTATATAGTTATGCCTACAGAGAGGGCCGTTGAATACACTCAAGGAATATATTCGGCTGGATTGTGCTGGCTAACTTTATCTTCGCTTTTATATACATCAGTGCTCGAGCTCTCGAGGGTAATGTGTGCATTTATACTTAGGAATCCGAAATAAGCTCTCCCTTTGGCTCCATATGCCGTAGCGCAGGCTTCTGCAGCGCTATGATGTGAGCAAGGGTGGGTGAGTGTCGCCACCATATTGCCAGACATGCCGTATCGTATGAACGACCAATCACAGTAATTCATGCCACGAACGGATAAAATATCATCCTCACCACCCCTTGTTTCACACTCAAGGAGGGTTTTGTTGGTCGCGTCTTCTAGGGCCGGATCAAGAACTGAGCACCCAGCCCTAGCCAACTATTGAAAAGATCAAAGATCAGATTCTCAACAAACGGCGGCAGCTCCTTACCTCGGTTATAAGTTGGCTGTTCTTATCACTAACCTCCGCATAGGACTTGCTTTCGAAAACACGCTGATAACTGGAGGAGAGGATTATTTGCATTTTTGGGGCTCGAATCAGCGATCCTACCAGTGTATCCCCATTCTAGATTCTAGGGATTAGGCTTACTAGTCGGAGCAGAGTGATAAAGAAGCCCGAGTAATTTACAGCTTCTACGAGAGCGTTGAAAAAGAAA
Source organism: Glonium stellatum (assembly GCA_001692915.1). Lineage (NCBI taxonomy): Eukaryota > Fungi > Ascomycota > Dothideomycetes > Gloniales > Gloniaceae > Glonium > Glonium stellatum. The sequence goes on from KV750068.1 coordinate 7,885, forward strand.
TCCTGAGTGGCGAATATGGCGACAATTTCCAAAAAGAAAATTCTAAGAAACAAGTTAGAGCGACCCTGATTATCTGTTAACTGGGGGATTATCGACAGATGAAAGGACAAGTGAAAAATTTCTGACCTAGAAAAAGCGAGACGACTGTAAAGACATTCAAAGAAAGATCGAACTTCTTAAGAAGGTCAGGGACATACAAGATACGTTGAATATCCTTGACGTGATGTTAAAAGATTTGGAAGTTATTATAATTAGAATTCTTCCCGATAGCACTTACGTATAAAGGTCACTCAATATTCTCTTTAGGCGACTGTTCAAGGATGTGAGAAAATTACTGCGCAGAAGACGTTTTTGGAGACAAATTTACAGATCATATACTTAGGTAGGTACAGCGAGAAAGTCCAGTACTCCACAAGCGAATACAGAACGCCTTAGTACTATACCTGGAGGATGCGTGGGAGGAAAGAATAGGAGCGGATTGATGAAAGCTGAGATGCAGCTAGTCTTAATCATTTTTGTTCAAGCTCGCGGCTTCTCGCCAGCCGGTCGAGTCTTTCTCTCAATTGTCATTTTTCACTGCTAGACACGTTCACCTCTAATCTCCCGTTCATCTTTAGCGGTCGACATAACAGTATGCAATATCTACAATTGTCGACTCTATTGTGACAATGCATCTCTCCTGTCTCAAAGTACTGCAGTCCAACCACTCCACTTCTTCCCACTAGACATTTTCCTCCCAGACCTCCGCCTAGTGCCGCCTGCCTTTTCATCAGCAACGTACGCTGCCTCACTGTGCCGACTCAACTTCGCTTACTAGCTCACTCGCTTTCCCAGGGTTATCTTTGTAGCCCACCAACAAGTTCTCTTTAGTACCCTCCATAGTACCCACCCAACCGACCGCTCCACTCCAACCCTTCTCCTCAGCTTAGCTACCCGCATCGTCTAGATCGTAGGCCTTCTCCCGAACCAAATAAGGGCATGCTCGCCCTGACTTCCGCGAAAAACTCTTCGTTCTCAGCCTGCAGCCACGGAAGGGACTAGCGATCGGTTACACGGACACCCGAAGACTCATCTTCCGAAGCGTCCGGGCCCTTATCCAGCTCCTCATTGAGCCTTCATCATCGGTAGCCCCCCATTCCAAGAGCAGTTGCCGAATTGGGCCTTCATGGCCCGGCTTACCTTCTTTGCTAGCTTTAACACGGCTCTTCTATGTCCCTTTACATTCGCTCCGTTCTCTAGCAGAAGTCGCACAATGTCCTCCGTACCGTTAAATACCGCCGCGGTCAGTACGCTTCCCCACTCCGGCTCTATACTTCTCATAATCTCAGGCAAACACGGGTATCTCTGGGCATTGGCGTCCGCTCCATGCCTTAGGAGGAGTCGTGCTGTTTGTTCATGATTGTTTAGAACAGCAACCTGTAGTGCGTTGCCCAGTTGCTCTGGTGGAACGGGATATACAGTGACCCCATTCTGCAACAGTAACTGTACAGCCACATCATCCCCTTTCTCTGCCGCTATATATAGGGGCGTTACCATAGAAAGCGATGAACGTGAATGGGCTTCAACGTTAACTTCGGCTCCGCTCTCTAAAAGCAGTCGTAACACTCCTTGGTGCCCATTGCTTGCCGCATGGTGCAGTGGGGTCCACCAATATGTGTCTTCAGAGGAGATATTGGCGCCGTTCCGTAGCAGTAACTGCACCACTGCGTCGTGTCCATTCTTAACGGCTTCATGCAGGGCTGTCGCTCCCTTAATCCTTTCATAACAGCCGCCGGCTTCTGGCAGCTGCTTTGTCACCTCCGCATAGTCGTACTCAATATCGATGTTGGCGCCGTTCTGTAGGAGTATCTGTGATATCTCAACATGTCCTTTCTTAGCTGCCCGGTGTAGCGCAGTCCCTCCGTAGTTGTCTGTTGCATTAATTTCGATGGCATTATCAAGAAGTAGCTGGACCATTGCGATGTGTCCACCATCAGCCGCTTCATGCAACGGAGTCCCTCCTGGTAGCTGCTCTAAATCGGGGTTAGCGTTCGTCGGACGCGTCATTGCTTTGCTCATCACCACCCATGTGCTGGAGTACGTAGTACAATTCGCTACACGCTGACAGGTGTCCGTCTCAGGGAGGGTGATACTCTTTTCTAGCAACTCCTCAGTGGCTTTAAGGTTCTGTTTTATGTTGACCCGGGCGCCTCTCTTCAAAAGTAGCCGCGCTACATGTTCATGCCCTCGCTTTGCTGCTCGGTGCAGAGCTGTTCCTCCATAGTTATCTTCTAGATCCACCCCAGCTCCATGATTCAGCAGGAGAAGCGTAACTGCAGCGCTACCGTTCTTCGCTGCCCTATGCAATGCCGTCCCCCCATGTTTTGCCACCGCGTTAATCTCAGCATTCTTTTCTAGCAATAGCCGCACAACCTCCTCGTGGCCTCTCTCAGCAGCTCGGTGTAGCGCCGACCATCCGTTGTCATCCACAGCGTCAACGTCGGCGTTGTTCTCGAACAGAAGCTTTGCGATTTCCACCAAACCAAAGGACGCCGCGATTTGTAGCCCGGTTACACCTTTTGGAAAATGCTGACTATATCCAGAGTATGGGTATCCCGAAAAATGCATGAATTGAGTAACACGCTTCAAATTTGAGCCGCGGTTGAGAAATTTGAGAGCCCGGCTCTTGACTGTCTGATCGACAGTTCCGTGTGCATGATTACCCCACTGTTGAGCAGCGTATTTCAAAAAAGGGTATTCATGTAAAAATGCCTCCAGTTGCTGATCGCCCAACAAGTAGCCGGTGGCTAATACGTCGAATGAGATATACGTCAAGCATGATAATGCTATGCTTTGGTTAATCTGTGAAATTCTATCGGAGAAGACTCGCCTTAAATACTCTTGGGTAGTATAATGAATAAGGCGAATTATGCGGCTTTCATGGTCAATGACAACTAATCCAGCACAGACAGAAACTAGAAGATCTTCGTCTACTAGAGCTTCTTAGTCCAGCCACGTGTCTCCAGGCTCAACAGCCAACGCGTGTTGGAGTTCTGTAATTGATAATGGCCTAAGAGCGAATGATAGCCACGAAAGGATTCGTTCTGCCGCTGTAGCATCTTCCTTGTTTTAGCTGCGAATCCTCTGCATAGCTTCGTTGTAGGTGTCGTCTAATTTTTCTGGCAAGTACTTTAAAGCTATGCGAATGTCCCTACGACTATGCTTCTCTGCCAGTGAATCGATATGTAACTGAGCTAGCAAGAACCTTTATGAGAAAAATTAGTGGTTACAACTAGTTGCGGATGAACAGAACCCACATTCCCCTGGTTTTGGTTACGATTGTATCTACAATTGCCTCTCGTAATGAAGGCTCCCCTTTAAGAGTGCTTGATAATCGATGACCTTTCTCGATACGATATTTCAGGTATTTTTTGATATCACTGTCTCTTGCGCAGACCTCCAAGCGTGATGCGCCTCCGAATGCAGACTGAATCCTTGGAATATGCCGTGAGGTCACTAATATATGTGTAGTTGGTGGTAACTTATCAATCTCCGTGATTAAGCTCTCTCTAGTGCTTTCAGGGCATTCATCCAGGGCATCAACAACAAAAAATAGTTTCGAGGATCCCGACAATTGAAATTGTAGGACTTGTGACCATTCTTCAAGTGTAGGCTGTGTATTCCTCCTGGTATGATGTTTGTAGATTGACCTGACATTCTCGGGTATAACGGACTCCTTTTTAATCAACTGTGATACCAAAATTGGCTAGGAGGTTTGAAGTGGTATGATCCTCCTGCTCCTTGTAGCTGCAGAAGATGTATGCGACTGCGATATCATTCTGCTGAAGGTAATTGATAACAGTTGAACTAACGCACGTTGGTTAACATCTTGGCCCAATACAAATTATAGCGCGTTCAGACGTACACGAGGATACTTTTACTGGCGCCGGGGAGGCCAGGGCAGTATAGGATTCTCTCAGCTCCAGATCGCCACCTCTTGAAGACATCGTTATCAAAGAGCCATTCCGCTGTTTCCTTCTGCCGTCTGCCAAATATATCATTTTGTTTCACGGAAAAGTCTAGGGAAGATATCCATGATATCTCCCGATGCTCTAGTTCTGAAAGGTACTTAGTGTCGTTAACGGGCGGGAGTATATTTGGAACAGCTACTCACTTTCTTGACTGTTCCGCAACTCTTTAGTGTCTTCCCGTATGTCTTGATGCCAGCACTTCGACTCTTGAAATTGCACTTTGACATCGCCGTTGACTTTACGAACTCCTTCACTGGTATTGGCATGCCAGTATTCAACCCGCTCCTGGCGCTCACTGACTTGATTGTCGAGGTCAAGCAGGCGCTTGCCGTTCTCGTTAATGCTAGCGTACAATTTACAGACATCTTCTGCGATGTTACGTGTATAGCGTTCCACAGCGCTTAGTATTACACTGCGTAGGGTGCAGGTTAGTATAAGACTTCCGCTTTCAGTATTTGATACCGGCTCACCTCTGATCGGCCTGTAAAGCCAGCTGAAATAGTTTTGTGGTAACTTCAATCGTCTTCAGGCACCGCTTCAACTTCTCATCGAATTACACGCCGAAAAAGTGTCGTCCAAAGAATCCGACCTTCGCTAATCGTCCCTCAAGCAGCCTCACCGCTTCTTTGCACTTGTTCAAGGGTTCTCGGAGACAATCTAGAGAGCTCACTCGCGCCTGATCCTCTTCGTTGATTTTCAAAATAAGTCTCCAACCTTTCAAGTGTCCCGTTGAGGCTGTACAGGTTCAGCAAGATCTCTTTCAGGCTCGACGTATTGTGTTCTAAAGGCCCGAGGGATTTTGAGCCGAGCTTAAGACAGGCGCCTGTTATTTGAGGTACGCGATAACGCTTGCTGCTACACTGAGGCTGTCCATATCTATGAGCCTACATGCGAATCTTCGCGAGGGATCAAACAAGACTGAGGACTACAGGTGAGCGGACCGAGCGGGTCAGCGGGTCAGCGGGTCACTCAGGCAAATACCAAGGATAGCTGTCGGCTTTGGGCGTAATGGTGTAGTTAGAGTTGTTGTGAAGTAGTCTATGCGTAAGTGCTTTAGACTAGTTACTTACCTATCTATAAGAAGCTGGAGCCCGTATATGTCTACAATATATTAGGAGGCTAGGAGGAGCCAAGCCTCCCAGCCACCTGTTGGTTGACTC
>KV750069.1:2581-34921 GCA_001692915.1 Glonium stellatum
GTTTATTCCCTCGGGTTGGTAACGAGGACAGCCCTCGACCAGGGGCGTCCCGCATGCAGCTGCAGCATGATGTGTGTCGCGGCCTCACAAGCCCCATAAGGAAGCCCACAGCCAGCCCACCCAAAGCCGGCCGGCCAGCCTCCATCGACGAACCACAGCCGGACGCGTTCAGCGATCCGTATGCACTGCTTGACTCAAATTTCACACTAGAGCATCCGTGTAGTCCACTAGAACTGCCCAGCATATAGTCCAATGTGTTATTCGCTCAGAGTCACGTCGAGGTCCGTGTCCACATAGCAAAGCACACACACGCCGCAGCAAATCGACTGCCAAAGATGCTCCATTCGCGCGTCGTGGGGAAGCAGAGAAGAGACCCGCTTCTCCTCACATGGGATCCCGTGTCTATCGCATCGTTCGTCTGCAGCCTCTCAGCTCAACCTAAGTTATCGCCAGGCCTGCCTTCTTGCTTCTTGCCTCGGTGTGTGTTCTGGCTCGAGTGTGCGGGACGGGTGGTGAGCCCCGTTTGCCTGGACCAGCAGCGCTAAACGAAGTATCAAAACACTCAATCAACAAGAATCAACACCAACCGCTGCTCGCCAACAGCCCACCATAGCCCTCAATTCCTCCCACTCTACGCAGTAACGTCGCATAAAACCCTTCCCCAGCCGTTTCGCTCCGCCAATATCGCCCTCCACCCTCGCTGCCGCCTCCACATGTCCTGATACCCTGACCCCCGACCCCGTCCACGCTACTCCACTAGAACCCGCCGTCATTTCCTCTCCCTCCGCCCACTGCGAAACAGGGAAATTGCCCATATGCTTTTTCTCCGACGCACGCACGCCACACCTAATACTCACAATCACTCTTCTTCTCAACCGGTATCCCCTCTAAACAAACCACTACATCGGCTTAAATAACATCAATTTTGCTCTGTGAGGCGGTCGAAAGGTCTGACCCTGACCTGGGCCTGAAATGGATGGACCACCACCGCCTCCTCCACCTCACGGCGCCAATCCAAAGACCACCAACGGTGGCACCACTGGCCTGCCACCTGGCAATTATGACATCTTCATAATACCTCCGCACTCTGCCGGCTCAGGCTTCCTCTATCTCCCCTCGCTAGCACCACAACGGAACAGCTTCCTCGCCGGAGTAGCCACCACCCTGGTGGCAATTGGGATATGGCAAGTCATAGCACCAACCGCCAAGAAGTTGGTGGCCGCAATGACCAGCGGAGTGGCATCCGGAGGCGTAGGAGTCGTTGCATTGATAATAGGAGTTGGAGTGCTAGGCTGGGCCTGGGGACGTACCCAGGGAGATGGTGGTGCGAAGGGAAGATCGAACGGAGGCGGACCGGGTGGTGATGCTCCGCGAGGGACAGCAGGCGGGCCTCCGCCAGGCTACCAGCGAGCCGGACCTCCGCCAAACACTTATCCAGGAGGCACGCCTCCTCCGCAGAATCCCGGCGGAGGAGGGCCTCAGCCTGGATACGGGCCTCCGCCTCATTCGCATCAATATCAGCAACAGCAGCAGCAACAGCAACAGCATCAGCAACAATATCAGCAGCAGCAACAGCAGCAGGCACCTCCACCTCCGCCGCCTCCGCCTCCGCCTCCTCCACCTCCACCACCGCCTCCACCTCCTCCGCCTCCACCTCCGCCTCCGCCTCCTCCGCCGCCTCCTCCAGCTGAACCAGAGCCAGCACCCGAGCCCCCTAAGCCTGAGCCAAAGCCCGAACCAAAGCCCGAACCCAAGCCAGAACCCAAGCCCGAGCCAAAGCCGGAACCAAAACCAGAGCAAAAGCCCGAGCCGAAGCCTGAACCCAAGCCAGAACCCAAGCCAGAGCCGAAACCCGAGCCCAAGCCCGACCCGCCGAAAGAGCAGCCCAAGCCCAAGCCCTCGTGGGCGAACCCGAACCCAGCCGCCTCATCCAACTGGGAGAAGGCCCGCGAAGAGACGCGACGACGAGAAGAAGAGCGCAAGCGGGCGGAAGAAGCCAAGCGGCGAGAAGAAGAGGAGCGCAAGCGGAAAGAGGAAGCGGAGCGCCAGGCGCGGGCTAAAGCCGAGAAGGAGAAGTGGGAGAAGATGCGGGCGCGGGAGCGGGAGACGCGGGAGCGCGAGGCCCGGGAGCGCATCGCGCGGGAGCGGCAGCAGAAGGAGAAGGAGCAGCGGGAGAAGGATGCGCGGGAGCGGGAGGCCCGGGAAGCGGAGGCTAGGATCCGGATCGAGAAGGAGATTCGGGAGAAGCTGGAGACGGAGCAGCGGATTAAGGCGGAGGAGGCGGCGAGGAAGAAGGCGGAGCTGGAGAAGGCGGAGGCGGAGGCTAGAGCTGTTAAAGCGGAGGCTGAAGCCAAAGCGGCGAAGGAGAAGGCGGACAGGGAGCGAGCAGAGCGTCTTAAAGCGGCTCGTGAGCGGGCAGAGCGAGACAGAGAAGCCAGACAGAAGGCTGCCGAGATAGAGAAGGCCAAGCTCGCTGCGGCGGAGAAGGCCAAAGTCGCTGCGGCAGCGGCAGCAACCAGCTCGACAGTCAGCGCAACACCCAGCTCAACTCCTAGCACGACTCCCAGCGCAACACCTAGCATAACGGCCAGACGCTCTGCCACCTACGGCATGGGCGTTGGGGAAAAGCTCGACCTGTACAACCGAGGGTCTGCCACCCCATCCGTCACCTCTACCCACTCCACGCCCCAGAAGTCGACCGTCACAGCGACCTCGTCCCCCTCGAAGCGGTACGAAAAGCCCACCGCAAAGTCGTACGTCGGCACCCAGGACGGCGACGCTACGTCCTACCGGCCCTACGACCAGCCGAAACGCGCGTCCAAGGCGCCGTCGCAGTCCTCTGTCTACTCCGAGTCGTCGTACGCGCCGTCGCAGAGTACTGCTCGCACAACGCCGCCGCCTAGCGTCCGTGGCCCGTATAGCACGGCTGACCCTGATAAGATCGTTATCAAGGCAGTGTACCTCTTCAATGACTTGTTCCCGAAACCAGTTGCTCAGTTGGTGTCGGGCATAGGTAACGTGACCGATGGGTTGATACTGAGGATCACGACAGAGGGTTTGTTCATTGATGATGACGTCCGCGGTGTGCCACAACGCGAGTGGGACATAAAGGCTTGGACGATGAAGTTTGTCGAGGTATGTTTGTTCTTGTTCAACTCAAAATCCCATCTCCTGCCCTAATTCACACCCATCCCATGTTTCAATTTTTATTTCTTTTGTCTTGGATGTCACGATAGCCCTCCCTTGCAAGCGCCAAGCCAGACCAAAGCTAACGAAGCCTAGACGGGCGAACGCAACGGCAAAAACCTCCTGCGTGCAAGCATCCGCGACCCGGACGGCAAAAAGTACGTCTTCATCATCGGCGACGAGGATAACTGGAAGGTCGCTGTCGGCCTGCAGAGACTTCGACGAGGCACCCAGGTCCGCGCTCTGGGTGTGAACGGCATGCCGGCTCCAGAGGTCCGAAACCTACTCACGAGCCTGGGGTGGGCATGAGGCGTCGGATCCTGGAAAACGAAACGGGGACGACGAGGGAGGATCTAATGCTGGTAAACTAGTGTGTTATATGTCGACAGAAGTGCATCATGGTAGATATCCGAAGAAAAGTTTTGGTCCGGTAATATTTGTGTTGGGTGTAGAAAGGAATGCTGTATTTACAACGCAGACGCGCGCACATTCCTCTTCAACCCGCGTCGCCCCCGCTATTGGCAAAGTTGAGCTTAAAGATTCCCCCCTCTTGGCGACGAGAAAACCAATCACGCTTCCTCGTTTTGCATCAGCGACTGGAGTTGCCCATGTGTCGAGTTTTTTCCTGTTTATTGTTACAGTGTGATTTTTTTTGCTGCTGGCATTTTCATCATCATTATCTTCATCACATACCCAGAATATCCATTTCTATTACTTGTCCATGCTTTACGGGGTGTTTTGTAGGTGGCATAGAAGAATAAGGAGAGGGGCCGGTGACGCAAGTCTAGCTGGGTGTTTTTGGGGCTGCATGTCACGTATATACATCCGTTTCGTGTGCATAGGTCATAGAAAAGTCAATCGTTTATACAATCGCTACAATAGCCTATCCATCCACCCGGCGCCAAGCTAAACATTAGGGCATCTGACCCCACCCTCATCATCTCCTTCAGTGACGGCAATAACTATATAACATAAGCAGGCCTCTGATTATGATTATATAATCTCGAGAGGTGGTTATAATTTAGTTATACAGTTATGTTAATTATACACTTGACGCACAACCTCTATATAATATTATGTTTAGGTGAGATAAGGAAAACCACGTGCAATACCTATAGCCCGTTAGTAGTACTTAACACTAAGGCTCTATTACGACTTTAACGTGGCCCCACCACGGGTAATTATATAGTTATATCTACGTAACATAATCACTGGGTGCGATTATGATTTAGGTTAGTTATATTATTATATGCTTGAACATAATTATAGCTAACCAACTAATTATTGCCATCACTGCTCTCTTTTTTAGGGATGGCATGATAATACCGTTGAACTGGGAGAAACGCTTACATAAAACTTCCCTTCAGTCTAAGAGTGTTAAGGTAACGACGAGTATTCTTCATGGTGGATGGGAAACCCGTACTATTAAGCATAGCCCCGATTACGAAGTCCTGATTTAGTGTCAAACAAAGCAGAATCAACCCCCCACGTACATCTTTCCATGGATATAACCCCTCCGAAGCTCTAGCCTCGCTGCACACGAGGAAGGTCTAGAGAGTGACAAAGATTTAGTCGAGCGAAGCGAGGGCGGGTATAAAGGTTTATCCCCACATGAAAAAGACAACATGCGTTTAGACTTTAGATTGTGTATTATGAATACGAACTCCTTTATATGAATTAGATGCCTCACTTCGACTCACCTCTACAGCACCAATGGTTGATTGATTGATCTATAGAAGCAGCTTGGCTCTAAAGTTCCAGTTACCGGGAATATGCTATGTATTGTACAATTAGGAAGTCACGTGAATAGCTAAAACTATATACTGAAGCCTCTTTTGTTTTGTAGCCTAGTTGGTTGACAAACGAAATTTGAAAATCCAGAGCCCGGTTCGGCCTTGCCCGCAATACTTTGGTTAGTCGACCTTTAGCGCTTTGTTAAGGAGGCATATATCTCACAGCATCTACTAAAGGCGTCCAGCTATCTAAGAGAGTGTACTAGTCTAACTGCATTAGCCTACTGTAAAGTAATGGATGAACCCTTGACATGATAGTTCTCGGCATTTAATATTCTAGCTTTAGAATCTGTCGCCTTATCCCTTACTAGCGCTTTACTTTTCACAGTCGGGTGTCGACATCAAGAAAACATAACTGGCTAGCGGATCGTCTTCCTAATTTTGGTGAGGCCACTGAGAATTCTAACTGTTTTCTGAGCTTATTGCATTAATACTTTTATGCCAGTAGAATGAGCGCCTCAAATAATCCAAATATTTCGGCGCAGGGGTACGTAGAAAGTATCTTAGCATCGGCATCCAGCACTGGAGACGCTTCCGCAACAAATCCTAAGGTCTACTATAGATCTAGGCACCAAAAGCACCCCATACTTTCTCCACAAGTCCTACTCAGCCAGGCAGAAAAAGATTTGAATAACGAGACCGAAGCTGTTTGTATCGTTGAAAACATTTCTCCGACATACATCGAAACCCTCGGCGAAAAATGGAACCTTGGTCAGGATTTCTTCGTTAGTCACGCTAAGAATCCCGAGATAGATAGACTTTGGAAGGATACATATTGGTGGAATTGGGATCCTGAATCTGATATAGGCGGTGAGGTTTCGTCACGGTACATGCACCTTAACGGGATATTTGAATACCATGACTGGGAAAATCGGGACGCATCTAAACTGAACTCGAGTCCAAATTTTTTCCGACGCCATTGCTTTGAGCAAGGTCATGGGCTTGTTCAGTCAAACAGCAATATATCCTACTGCCGTGTCAATAAAATGTTATGTGAGTACATAAACTATTTTCTAGCTACACGCCTCATTATAAGCAGATCTTGTCCTTGTCGATGCACCCCTCTCCCTAGACTGGTGCACTCAGACACAGCGAAGATTGCAAACCTCATTGAGGCTAAAGTATACAAACAATCGAGGGGGTGTAATACTACCTCAACTATTCTCACAACGAAGCTACAGTCTGTTTGAGTGTTTTAAGAACATGTTTCAGCACGAATGGCACTTTTTCATCCTTTTCAATAATATTCCTGGAACAATTCCAGCTCATATTATGGTGTATCTGCTTTCGAGCTCCCTGTGGGAGACAAACTACCGATACCTTGACGCCGACATCAAGCGACTCAGTTTCAACGACATTCGCCATCCGAACTTCGAAATAAACGGCAAACTACACGATTGGCGTGAGGATCTTGAGCAGCTGAAGAAATACATTCCTGAAACGCTAGCCTACGCCTTCAGTAACATATCCGCATTCTTCGAAAAGCTGCCCGTCTGCGAGAAGCGACCTGTAATAATGTCCCACGCACCGATTCAGAATCTCGAGAATATTCTCAAGGATACAAGAGAGCTCGAATCGTTTCTAATAGACACGTTCCAATCGCTCGCGAGTTCGATTAGCGTAGAGCAGGCGCAACGTGCTACGTTACTGACGCAGCTGGCATTCATATACGTGCCGTTTTCATTCGTCACCGGCGTCTTTGGTATGAAACTGAAAGAGATTAATGGGTCTCTATTATCGGCTTGGGCATGTATCGTGTCAATGGCGATTGTAATACTTTTCACGCTAGGGATATTTTCTTTGATCAAAGCTTATATAGGGTGGAACCGGGGACAGAAGCAAGAGCGGCAACATGAGGAAGTATAATATCGGTGCTCGATGTGGAAGGATTGATCAGTAGAAGGCTTCTTTTATATGTACGTGAAACGGCCGGAATTTCTCTAACTTGGTTTACCTATATACTCCACGTATGCTGCTCGTGCTTAGCACGCCCATCCTACGTAGAATATGTAGTAAGACTGAGTAATCACCATGCTCGCAAAGCATCTTCCCTCCATGATCAAATAGAAACTCATCATACGCTCGTAGTGAAGGTGGTCATGGTCGTGATGGTCGTCGTTGCAAGCCGCCAATGATGTTAGTGGGATAAACGATATTCCCGGCGGATTTAGGCCCTGCAGAGGCAACGCGGATATGTGTACGATTACTAATGTTTCATGGTCGAGTAAGAAGCCGGTCGTTCTTCGAATTCCTGGATAATGATTTTTACACGTTTGCAATTGATTCGTCTTACTGGTTGAGTAAACGTTTACAAGGAGTTGACGAGTGAATTCGACATGAAGGGAGTCAGTTTATCAGAATTAGGGGCGACGAATATGAGTCCATTTGACGTAAAGTATCGCGTCAGTTTGCTTTTGCTAGAATTTTTTTAATGTAGACATGACACAGCAAATTTCCCACATAAAGCTAGCTATATGTACTCGAAATATCTTATAAAACAAGCACAAATTATTAGTAACCTCGCTGCCAACTTCGAAAACGGCGATAGGTTATTACTTTGATGAAATGCTTTGCGGCCTAATGATGTTAAGTGTTGGCGGGGGTGACTGTATGGGCATTCACAGGGGCTTCCTGCAGTCACGTACTTCTTGTATATAGGTTCGTCGTATGCGACGACTCCACCTTATGGAGTCCACACCACCATGTCTGCACCCCGGGTGATATTAAGTCTTGCTAGTCTAAATAAAGGATTGGGAAATCTATAATGGAGGATGTACTTGATAATAAGGATTCCCAGCAATATTAAAAGGCAATCATTGCTATATTAGGGTTCTAGCGTTAAAGGGGAGTTTTCCATAAGCATTTTCTCCTAGTTCCGTGATTTCATCTCGCTTTCCCTTTTTGAGTCATTGATGTAGCATTTCAGTAGCTATTTTTAGCACACATTTCATTTTGCTCTGCTTGAATGTTTAGCTGGTCGCCTTAGCGGTTGCTCACTTTCCATTATTTCGCATGCACGTCCTTATTCAACTGCAAGGGGATGGAAAGTCAGCCTACCGGCCCTTCCCTCCCCAAAGTATGTGCCACTATATGTAATCCTATGATTGATTCTGACTATAGAAGTAGGCCTAAAATCTACCTGAGAATTAATATGGGTGCTCCTAGGATACCGATGCTTTGCGAACGCTAGGTTGGACAATATTAATAGACATGAATATAGCCCTGATGCTTATTGAGGCAGCGTCAATCTTTCTGAGAGCGGCAAAGTTCTAGTTCCTTGCTAGATTGCTAATTGTTCAACTATCATAGATTATGCTATAGGCAAGAAACGTAAGACCGTGCGATGAATATGGAAATAATCTGGTCCTCCTTCAATAAGTCTATGTCTCCGGTTCAAAAGAAGGGAGCGAAATAGGTGAGGAAATCATGACTTTCATCCTAAAATAACTTCTTTACTCCTCGAAACGGCTGATACGACCACCCACAGCGACTAGCTTGCCGTCTAGGCGGTCAAATCCACGATCCATGTGAGCGACGCTGCGTACTATTGTGTCCCCGCTTGCCACTAAACCTGCCAGCACCAAACAGGCGCTAGCACGTAGATCGGTGGCTACCACCGTTGAACCAGAAAGCATTGGCACGCCACGGATAATAGCACAATCACTGGCGAGAGTGATATCGGCTCCCAAACGGCAGAGCCAGGCTGCGTGCATGAATCGGTTTTCAAAAAGTTTCTCTGTTAAGACAGCGGCGCCTTCAGCTATACACAACAGTGTCATGAGTTGTGGCTGCATATCTGTCGGAAACCCTGGGAAGGGACCCGTACATATATCCACAGCCCGTGGCCTCAGCGCTTTGTATACTGTGATGGAGCCACCAGTTACTTCAATACGAGCTCCAATAGCACGTAGCTTTTCAAGTAGGGCTGCCTGATGTTTATGAATGCAACCTTTCACTATGAGAGGGTTTCCCGCTAGTGCACCTGCCACCAAGAATGTACCACATTCAATGCGATCACTCATGACCTTGTACCTATAAGGTGACAAGTTCCGCTGGCCATATATAGTGACTTGATCTGTTCCAGCTCCTTCTATAACACAGCCCATACCGATGAGACATGCCGCTAGGTCTTCCACTTCAGGCTCTTGAGCTGCATTACTCAGTACCGTAATGCCATGAGCCAAAGAAGCTGCTAGCATGAGGTTCATTGTTCCCGTGACTGTTGGAACATCGAAAAGCACCTTTGCACCACGCAGGTGATGGCAAGCTCGCGCTACAATATATCCATTCTCAAAGACGAACGAAGCTCCGAGCGCTTTCAAGCCTTTAATATGCTGGTCGATTGGGCGTTTGCCAATAGCACAACCTCCAGGCAGAGATACTTTGACGTGACCAAAACGAGCCAGTAGAGGGCCAAGAACAAGAATCGAAGCTCGTACGGTACAAGTCAGAGCGGACGGCAGCGCTCTACTAGAGCAATTCCCAGAGTTTAAATGAAGATTCTCGCCCTCCCGCCTGAGCCTCGCGCCTAAATGCTCCAAAATCCGCCCAAAGTTACGCACGTCAAGTAGATCTGGCACTCCCTTTAGGATATTCTCATTTTGAGTCAGCATTGCTGCGGCCATTATAGGCAGGCTAGCATTCTTGCTACCCGAAATTTGTATTTCTCCGGAAAGATCATTGCCACCATGAATGAGAAGCGCATCCATCGTGAATGGATGGTTACTTGATATACACCCAGGTGGATACACAATAATTTATATCGTGCCTCTTTCCAAAACAATAGGTTAGAGCTATAAATTTGGCGAATCAGTGGGGAGACTCAAAAGGGAGAACCCTAGGAACTAACCCAAAATAGGCCGCTAATTGGGTTCGGAAAAGCTCATGAATTCGCGGAGGAGATGCTACTCTGCACATCCATTTTAGCTCTACGTTCCATTGTTATGTTAAGATCATACTCTACCACATACTGTCCAGGAAGCTATTCGGCTAGGGGATGTTGTGTTGGAAAGACAATACAGTCTATTCTATTTCGCTCCCCGACATAAGTACACTCCGCCCCGACTTGACTCTCGACTGCGTAACGCTGTAAATGAGCTTGTGATCGGAATGTTTGCTTCTGCCGCATTCTTTCCGAGACAAAGCTAAGCCTACTCTACTATAACTACGATCAATACCAATTTAGGACTTAGCATAAACTTTATCACCACACTCGATCTGCGCTTCATCTATGAACCCTCCAGTATGCCGAATTTCTTTATTTGATCATACAGCTATCTCCCATATCTTCCTGCAAAAGACATAATGGTGTCTATAGAAGAAAATGTCAATTTGTTTCCTTACAACACCTTTCGAGTCACGTCTACAGCTCGATACCTCGTGCGAATCCGCTCGATCAGTGAGATCCAAGAATTGATTCATTCAGAGATATTTGATCGGAACAAACGTCTCATTTTAGGAGGTGGCAGCAATGTCTTACTGGTCGGCTATATCTTCGACGGCCTCGTCATCAAAAATATGATCAGCGGCATCAATATTATTCGGCAGAGTGACACTAATGTCGAGTTGAAAATCGGTGGTGGCGAAAATTGGCACGCATTGGTCATGTATTGCCTGGACAATGACTTCGGCGGGATTGAGAATTTAACACTCATACCTGGCACAGTGGGCGCTGCACCGGTACAAAATATCGGGGCGTATGGAGTGGAACTCAAAGATGTTCTCTTGCTAGTCGAAGCGATCGAGCTCTCGACTGGCAAACTACGATATTTCACCAGGGGTGAATGCCGTTTTGGCTATCGAGAGAGCATCTTCAAGAACGAATGGAAAGACAAATATTTCATTTCGGCGGTCATTTTAAAGCTCAGCAAAGGACGGCATCAGCTTAATACAGGTTATGACTCGATATCTAAGGTTCTGAATGAGCAGAATATTACCGTTCCCACTATTCAGTCTGTCAGCGAAGCTGTGGCTAAAATCCGCAAGAGCAAACTGCCTAACCTGGATGAGGTTGGTAGTGCTGGAAGTTTTTTCAAAAATCCATGCATCGATCGCGACAAATATCACTTGATGAAACTCGCTCACCCTACGCTGCCATCTTTCGCTCACACGACTGACTCAGTGACAATTCCCGCTGCCTGGCTCATCGAGCTGTGTAGGTTGAAAGGTAAAAGGCTTGGGAATGTGGGCGTGTATAGAAATCATGCCCTTGTCTTGGTCAACTATTTTGACGGAACTGGAGACGAGGTCTTGGTACTTGCCGCGGATATTCACGAGAACGTTCTTCGCGTGTTTGGGATCTCACTCATCCCAGAAGTAAATATCATTAAATAGCCATAACAGCCAAATGAGAGCGCAACTGGGGTTCGGTGTCTGTGCGGGAATATCTAGAGATTGTATAATGTCTCACTAAATCATATAATTTATGACGATGTTATAACCACTTATGACTTGACACTTTTTACTCGGCACCCAGCCTGCTGGGAATATTGGTACTGTTGTTTTCATTTTACTTTTTAAACTTCACTTGATCACTGAAATCACCAAGCCGTTATTCCCTCAAGATCTACCAGTATGGATACTATTACTCTTTCTTCATTCTCTCCTCATACAAATTAGCATGTCCTGTGGCATCTCGGGCGCACGCCGCGTGTCCCTTCTTGTGAGGGTTACGGCCTCTCAGACTCCTAACACATGCTGTGGCTGCTGTGGTGCTGTTTGTCGAAGCTGCAGCGGCGGCGGCGGCGTTAGCGTTTGCGTTTACGTTCGCATTGTTCCCATTACCTCCGTTCGCGTTTGCGTTATTAGTATTCGCATTCGCATTCGCATTCGCATTTGCGTTGTTACCGTTTGCATTGGCGTTATTGGCGTTATTGGCATTGTTATTGGCGTTGTTATTGGCGTTGTTATTGTTGGCATTTGCATTTGCATTTGCATTTGCATTCGCATTTCCATTGCCACCTCTTCCATTGCCAGCATTTGCATTCGCAGCGTTTGCATTCGCAGCGTTGCCGTTTCCGCCAGGTCCAGCTCCACCAGCTCCACCAGCTCCTCCCGCGCCGCCAGGCCCACCAGGGCCTCCTCGTCCTCCAGGGCCTCCAGGCCCTCCACCAGGGCCACCGCGCTGGGGCCTGCGTGCTGTGAGCTCTTCTATTTGACGTTCTATGAGCTTGTCATTATCTGGCTCGCGAGATTGGAGATTGCGGAGAGAGGCAACAAAGTGGGTTGCAGCGTTAGCACTTCCACCCTATATGAATGTCAGTTTCCGTAGTAGTTATTCTCTAAGGATGTAGAATGGAAGGGTTAAGTTACTATGAAGCGTTTGACTAAATCTGTACCCGCAGCATTGTTGCCTGCAACGAGTGGAGCAGTGGCTAATAGGCCAACAGTGAGAACTTGAGTGATTCTAGAAAAGTGCATTTTGAAAAGAGTGATGTATCAATGAATGTACTGTCCAGCAGCGATGAAGAATGTAGGAAAGGCAGAAGGATGGACAAGAATAAGAACGCAAAACCACTGATGAAGCCTAAGCTAGCAGCCGATGGAATTGTGACTCGTTATTTGCACTAGTCTAGAGGATTTATATACTATCTCTATGCATTCTCTCCGAAGCGCCCACCTACCGTGCTCCATTCTCTTGTCTCAACAACCTGCTCTTTCTCTCCGAATAAGGTAATGGCCGACCAGATGGTGACGAGGCAACACTAACCACTACTTGAATGGTTCGCAGCCTATGGCCAAGAGAGACCTCAGGCTTCATACGCCTCACTGTACCCTGAGGCGTACAAGGAAAAAGGCGCGTGCTGAGGACCGAAACCGGTTGCAAAACGCTGGTGGTGAAGATTCCCCACAAACATGTCGAAGAAGCTCTCGCCAAGAGTTCCCCGTAGTCGGGGAAGTAGTCCATTATGGGAAAACGCGTGCGCTATTTCTCGAGGCATACGTGAAGTTCGAGAAAAGTTGAAAACCAAGATCTAGGGGTCGGCTTTCGCTTCCCCGCTAAGACGTTTCGCATTGCCATCACACCATCAGTTGCGACACCGTGCGTATCATAGTAGAGGGAAATGTATCAATAATAGGACTACGTAAAGAAGTATTAAGAAGTACGTACTTGAAGTAGTGAGCGTCTAGCTTCAACATACCTCATGAGAAATGTTGTGTGATATAGCGTTAGAGAAAGGATGATTTAATGCTCTGGCACCTTGAGATAAAATTTATTGTACAACAAAAGGCAAATAATTGATTAGGTAGGGCGACTTAGGTTGCAATGGATGGAGTGTATGCTAAAAAACCGGGGAATTGGCTTTACTATGTATAAATT
Organism: Glonium stellatum; assembly: GCA_001692915.1. NCBI lineage: Eukaryota > Fungi > Ascomycota > Dothideomycetes > Gloniales > Gloniaceae > Glonium > Glonium stellatum. The sequence continues at coordinate 15,881 of KV750069.1, forward strand.
TAACAGAGCAGGCTCATTACTAATTTTCTTTAAAATATCGTCTACTCTCAGTCTTGAGGAACATTTGGTGATTATCAAGGTGATATTAGTTCAATAATACGAACATCATAGTCGATATTCTGATAATAATATTATAGGTGAGCTCGTTTGAGATCAACAGATCGTAATGATCAAGGGACGATAATTAGCTGTGCTTTAGAATCCGTATGCCTTAGCTTGGAAATTTTACGGTTTCGCAAAAGGTTTCTCAAATGCACTATTCTATCCACATAGCTTCCCAGATGAAGGTTTTTAGAGGTCATTTTGAAAGGTGAACCTGGTGCTTTTCCCGGTTAGGAGTACTAAAGAGTCTACGATCTGGGGAGGTCTTCGTATAAACCTGTTGTCAAGTACCAAATATAAAAACTGTACTCTAGTTTATATGGCTCAACTACGTATAATAATTTGAGCTGAAGAGGCAATATAGACACAATATGCATTGTAGGCTCATGCATGCTCTGCAGCCGACAGTCGTAATTATGTCCACAGCTAGCCTGATCTATGCTCCTAGTTTCTCAGTTCATGAGCCGGAACCGTTATTCTCAGAGCCTCAAATAGATCAGCCATTTAATGCCTTTGATATTAACCCAACCCTATCCACTATGATAAGATCAAGGCCGGCGTCCAGTTGTAGCTAAAGTACGTGTAACGTTAGCTACTTTCTTGTACGTCTATATGGAGCGTCTTATTGGGAAGATAAATAGTCAAGTAAAAAAACTCACCTTGACATTCTCCGGGATGTTATTTAAAACCCCGTAAGAACCACAGATTAGTCCTGACCTTTTCACGTACGTAAGAAGTCTCAGACATAGCAAAAGCGTCTCGGACTCAAAGACAACACCAGCCAGATTCCACCGTTTTGCAAAGCGCACTGCCACCTGCAGACTAGCAGTTCTCTCCTCCATATCTGTCATCGGGCGTTTGCCGATATTGCTGATAAACAAGACCGGATATGTTTGTTGCTTCATGGCTAGGAGCATACAGACCTCTGGCGTGAAAGAAGAGATAATGATGGTCCTGCCATGACCAAATCGGCGAATTTTATCGAGGATAGTATCGATAAATGTGTTGAGCTCAATAGACACAGGTGCTACGTCGGCGTTGACTGCTTCACGGACCCTAGGGTATTCTAGTAGTAAACGCATTTAGCTTATTACACCGCCTCAATAACGTTGCTCGGGACATACTTATCTCCACATTGAAACTTATAGACTTTGGTAGTTCTAGAAGCAATTCTTCCAAGGTAGCGAAGGAATCCTGGATGAAGTCTCCTCGGGTATTTTGCTTGAACCCCTTTCTTACAAAATCAACTGTAAACTTCATCCTATCTTGGAATTCCCTTGCCCCGCGTTCTCGATCCCTTGTCAATGACTGCGAACGAGGGCTGCGCCGATCCGCCTCAAAGAGCGCTGTTGGTAAGTCTGCACCTCCGAGCACGGAAACTGGATCGCCTCGTGGTGTCTGGGTTCTGCTAGCGTGCATGAACTAAGAAGGTAAGAATTTATAATAGACTGACTGTAAACCACTAACTTGTTCAAAGCTCAAATCATGAATCGGGATGTCTGTTCCTGATTCGCTAAAGGAGAAGTCGTGGTAAATGACAGGTACAAGGTCCCTTGTCATTTGTACGTCTAGTCGTGTTTAGTGCTTTGAGAATATTTCTTTGTAATTCATTATTACCGAACTGCAAGATGTTAAAAGCCGTATGCTTAGAAGGGTCAGGATTATACCTCAACGAAAGAAGCTCCTAGCTTCGCAGCCAAAAGAAAAGACTGAGTCATGCGTCAGTCTAACAAGCAAGATCAGAAAAGATAGCCATGCACCTCTACTGTATTTTCCCCAAACTGAAGGTGTTGGCGTGCGGCAATATTCGCACCAAGTCCTTGTGCATAATCAGCCCCCCTCAATGAAAGAATAAATGAATCGCATACGCACCTCTATGTCCAACAAGCTGCGGGAAGCTCATCTTTTCGAAGGGGTAACTTATTGATGGAAGATTGTTTAAGTGCAGAAATGGTTTGGCTATTACGAATGTAAAAGTTACGGTGCCTATGAAATTCAATGTTTCCCTTTCGAGGATAGGAACGGTGTGTTCCCTGACTAGGCTTTCGCGTCGAGCTCCGAAACAGCTACCGTTCTCTTGTAACAGAGCCACACCGCTTCCTATAAGCGTGCCTTTTAGTCCATGTGTAGAGGTTGCACAGAATATGTTGATAATGATACGTGCGGCGGCAGGGTTTTTAATAGGGAATACGAATGGTTCATTAACCATGCTAGCCAATATAGGTAGCTGAACGAAATGAGTTGAATCGCTTTCTTCCTGTGTAGAAACCTCAATTGAGAATCTGTTGTCCATACGAAAATCATGGTTTTGCTTTGAAAAGTAAGGTCCTAGATCAACTATGGTTGCTTGCTGCCCTTTTTGCATAACCCCTAGGTTAACTATAATGTAACTATAGCCTGGTTGGATTTGGTTTTTGGAGTCTCCTATGACCTTGAACGGTGTGTTGGCAGGGCCACCAACACATTCCATATTCCTGCCGATTGCGAGTCTCTTAGCTACTGGTAGATGGCCTCTGAAAGCGGCATGCTCCCTTGCGGTCCAACCTAGGTAGTCTACTATCGTCTCATCTGCACCCGCCTGCAGAAGAAGTTCAACGACAGCCAAATAGCCCTTCACACAGGCTATGAACAACGGCGTCCATCCGTACTCCGTCTCGGATGCATCCACGCAAGTGTTTCGGCTAGGAGCAATTTTAAGCAGCATCTCCACATAATCCTCGCGTCCAACTTCGGCAGCAACATAGAGGGCGGATTCTCCACTGCTAGACCGGTGGTCGACGTCAGTATGGCTGGATAAAAGAAGGCGGACCATATCATCATTCTGAGATCTGAGAGCATTAAGAAGTAAGCTGCTTAGTACTGTCCTCAGAGACCGATTTATGGCTTCACCATTAGTTTGGCTCAGCTCGTTAATTACATCCAAGAAGAGATGTGTGACGGCAACATGACCCCGGATGACCGCGTAATGCAGTGGTGTCTGACCCTCAGAGTCTGCAGAAAAGATAGCTTTCTGAGCAGCAAAGGGGTCTTGGTCACACTTTTGCAGAGAATCCAAGATCGATTGACAAATTGCGATTAAGCCATATTGCGCACCATAATGGAGAGGACGACGTCGAAGTGCGTCTTCTTCATGGAGGACATCTTTCCGGTTAGGTCCAAGATGGTCGAGCATGAGGTCGAACAGTTCGGTCCCCGTCTCAACAATGCCTGAATTTATGATTCCTGGACAGTCATTTCGCAATTCGATGCGGTTTGCCAATACAGCGCTCCTACCAGTGATACTGATGAGATGATTTAGGCAATTGTGATCGATGATAACACCATTTTTAGGCAACAGCCTTCTAACCAAAATCGCAGTACATCGCCTAGACTGACAAGTTATCGAGAAGTTCAGTAGACTATAGAGAAATAACCGGAGGTCTGGTAGTAGCGCCACACTAATGAAACCTTTCTGCTCAAGCAATTCAGTCAGTGCTGAGGCCTGGTCATCTCTGATCGAATTATATGCCGCATTGGTGCAGTCAATAATTGAGCATAGTCGACCACAGATGCTCATTAGGCGTAAAGATCGGCGCACAGAACTGGATTGAGTATCGAAGTAGGCTAGACTAATATCCTTGATCAGCTTGTCCAGTCTTTCGATTTCTTTCAGGCATTGTGTTTCCCGCGAGATCTGCGACTTGAACCGTTGCGATTTCCCGTGATGGTGAGATTGGCTCATCGATTTCTTAGATTTTTCAACTTTGGAATATATTCTCGAAGTGGCTTCCTGGTTTACCCTCCCAAATTGCTGTAGCTTCGCAAAGTCTTCTCGAAGCTCCAGGAAGACTCCAAGAAGTTCTTCAAGCTCGTAATGATCCACTTTAGCTACGTCTGAAATCACGGAAGCGTGGAGTGGTATGCCATAATTTGTGCAAAAGTGAGCCTCTTTTCGCCGCAAGACTTCGTACCGGTCATCGTGAAACTTTCCTAGAGCGGTAATGTCACAGGTAAGACAGGCATAGAGCTCTAAACGGATATTAGTACTTTTATTGTGGATAAGTCGTACATCCGCCTACCTGAGAAGTCAGGCTCTGTGCTTAGCTGGGACCCTTTCAAAATAGCCATCTTGAAAAGCTTCTTTAGGTTCCTGTATTTGAGGTAGTGAGGTTCCCATTCTGGTACTTGGTATAGATGGAGATCCTGGCCAAACTTCATGACTATCTTGTGAGGCTACGAAAGACCGCCAGACTCTGTAAACAAAAAATGGGCAGAACGTTCAAGATCTAGAAAGAAGGCCACGTAGGCATCGTTAGCTATGGCACAAGTCAAGGTTAGAAAGCGGGGGTAATGCAGGACCGAGGTCTTGCTAGATAAATTTGAAAGCGCTTCTCAGTAGTCTAAAATTAGATGTAACATTGTACTCAGAATACTCGAAATATTTGAGTAGCTTCCGAATAAATCCAGCTGCTTTTTAATGGTTTTTGTAATATTTTAAGCCCAAGTAAAGGCTATGAAGTTGGATACTGGTTTTATTCTTAATTTTGATCGTGTGTGGTTCGCTAGTTGGTAAACACGGTCCGCCGATGATTGGCTATTAAATTCATTACATGGTCGCATATATATTTCACTAAACCTTTCCTAATTCGTCTCAAGTTCGACTTTCTTGTTAAATGAGGAAAGCCAGATGGCCAGGGAATTCGAAACTCCGATTAAAATAAGCACAGTAGATACCTAGTTTTGTGATAGAACAAGGTATCGCTTTCATAATATCCTGGTAAAGGGTATGGAAATAGCTCTTATATACAGACTTGAGCTGACAGCGAAGCCTGTCAAACATCTCAACTTTGAGGGGAGAGATGTATCTTCCCCTCCGCGTCATAGAATATTTCCCGGACTTTGACACACCGAAGATGATTTTTGCCTCCGGAGAGCGATGAGTCGTGGTGGAATAGATACCACTTTCCTTTGAACTCAACGATGGAATGGTGCGTCGTCCACCCAATGACTGGCTCTAAGATCCGCCCCTGATATGTGAATGGCCCCAACGGGTCTTTGCCTGTGGCATAAACCAGGTAATGTGTGTCGCCTGTGGAATACGAGAAGTAGTATAAACCATCTCGCTTATGCATCCATGCTGCTTCGAAGAAACGTCTATCATGATCATGCGCTCGTAGTGCCTGGCCTTCCTCGTCCAAAATAGAAAGCTGCTGTATCTCTCCGGCAAAGGAGTGCATATCCTCACTCAAGCGAGCAACGCGCGGCATGAGAGCAGGGACATCGCCCGATGGTTCCATTGTTTTATACGCTTGAGCATCGAATTTTCCAGAAGTCCAGCATTGCAGTTGCCCACCCCAAATCCCACCGAAGTATAGATAAGCTTGCCCATCATCATCCACAAAACTAGCTGGATCGATGCTGTAACTCTCAGGAATTGGCTCCGGATCGGGTTTGAATGGTCCTTCTGGAACTAAGCTCACGGCGACTCCAATACGAAAAATACCTTCTTTATCGCGAGCAGGGAAATATAAATAATATTTCCCGTCCTTGGTGGCTGCATCTGGTGCCCAGAGCTGTTTTGATACCCATGGGATGTCCTCCAATTTTAGCGCCACTCCGTGATCAGTCACCGGCCCACCAACTGATTCTAGCGAAAATACATGATAGTCGTTCATGTCATACTGGTCGCCGTTGTCATTATCCTCGATATCCGTTTTTCGGTCGTGCGAGGGATAGACATAAAGCTTTCCATTAAAAACGTGTGCTGAAGGGTCTGCCGTATACAGGTGGGTGACTAATGGTTGGCCTGACATGATAAGATATTTCGCCGTGATAGAATGTAAGGTCTTGTAATAATTTCTCCAATGGCTGTTGCGCCGAATACTTCTGCTAAGAAATATGTCAGTTAAATACTTATTGGCGGTCACTTTTCAGATCATTCGCTTAAGGCCCAACTTCCACCCAGTTTATCCGTTTTATCCTTAATAGCCTAAGTCGTCGCTTAGGCTGGGCCCCACTACTCTCCATTCTCGACTACGTTCCTGATCTCCCCGGCTACTGAAGCTTCCTATCGTCCTAGACCTCACGATATTCCTACTGCTAAGATAACGTAATAGTGGCTGAAAACTCCATTTAAGGCAACATACGTATAATTGCCTTTATGCTTACCAATATTTATAAAGTATTATGGCTTTTATTCGGCCTTTCTGTCAGCTTTCGATTTACACCAGGATTGGAGGAGACTCCTCATTTTCGCAAGTACTTCTACGCTGGCGGTAACTATACCACTGATGTGGCTGGAAATCATGTCTTCCAAAATCAGATGTATGTGGAGCAATTGACGCCTATTTATGGACGCATAAAGCCACTCCCACTGGTATTCATACATGGGCTCGCTCAGACGGGAACTGTACGTCTTCTCTTCTATACTCCGCTGAGCAGTCATAAAAACCCCTATAAAAACTTCTCGAAGGCCACCATTGACTGTCGTTTTCGGAAACTAGAACTGGTTGAGCAAGCCCGACGGAAATCCAGGATGGGCATCCTACTTCTTATCGTTTGGCTATGAGTGTTTCATTATTGATGTGACGTCCCGGGGCCGTAGTCCATGGCTCCCTAGAAATACTACGATACCTGTTCCACTCACGGCCGAAAGAATCGAACAGCGCTTCACCGCTCCTGAGAACTATAATCTCTATCCACAAGCCTCTTTGCACACGCAATGGCCTAGTGGCTATGGCAAAGGCGTAATGGGCGACCCAGTGTTCGATATTTACTTTACTTCGCTCGTCCCCTCTATCTCTTCAGCCGCGTCCCAGCAAGCTACAGTACAGGCTGCAGGAGCAGCCCTACTGGACAGAATTGGGCGGCCCGTAATCCTGATAGGCCACTCACAGGGTGGAATCATGCCCTGGCTTATTGCTGACGCGCGGCCACAATATGTAAACTCAATCATTGGGCTTGAGCCATCGGGGCCGCCGTTCGTAGAGTCGGCACTAAACGGTGGGACTCCAGCGCGTGCATACGGTTTAACAGATATCCCTCTTACGTACGCACCTCCTGTTACAGATCCAGCGGTAGATTTGGTTAAGAAAGTCACTCCATCAAACTCTTCCTCGATCACGCCTTGCTCATTACAGGCGGGCTCGCCGCCGCCACGTCAGTTGCCGAATTTCAAGAATATCACTATTCTAGTAGTGACAGCGGAGGCATCGTGGCATGCTATGTATGACTGGTGCACAGTGGAATATTTACGCCAAGCAGGCGTGGAGACAAAACATATTTCCTTAGCTGATGAAGGAATTCATGGGAATGGCCATATGTTTTTTCTGGAGACAAATAGTGATGCAATCGCAGACGTATTGAGAAACTGGATTGAGAGATCTTAGTGCATCTAATTTAATGCATAGGAGAATTTGGTAATTGGTGTAGTATTCAAAGACAATTTTGTACAGGTTCCACCTGTGACATTGGTACGAGTAAGTATACCAACAAGGATCGCCAGAAAAGATAAACAGCCTATGGATGATGGAGGCTTTTGAGGGTGAATCTTCACCCAGGCCATGGAACTGGATTATAGACACTCGACGGGTATTGATTTCTTCGCATGATTGCAAAGCAGTTACACGGGTCAAAATGCTTAGCCTTTCGTAGTCTTTTTGGGTTCGTCTGGTCACTGTCTTTGCAGGCTATGCAAAATTGTTGTATAACCGTTTTATGATCATAGTCGGATTAAAATAGACACCGAGATCTTACGTTCCGAGTCAGTTGTTCGATATCGAAACCTGTATCCAAGTCTACAAAGAATAATCATCCAAAACTCAATTCATCATCGCTGTCCTCCACTACTCTTATCCTTGCCGGACGTTTTCTAGATGGAGCGCTCGCTCTCGATAATACCGGCTTCGGAACTCGCAGGCCTATGGGTTTTGCACCTTTGCCATTCCTTTGTTTCCGAACGTTTGTCATGCAGAGTTCGTCTTCATCGCTTTCATTGGCCCTAAGCTCTGCTTTCTTACTAGCCTTGACATCTCTGTGAGTGCTGCAGATGGAATAATCACTGTGAAACTTTTCATTGCAGAAAACAGACCTAACACTGCATTCTTGCCTAGTGTAAGTGTTTTCATCAAATAAATCGTCCTCACTGCCGGCCATCCTAACCTGTGGCTTTCTTGTATGCGAGACTTCTTGTCTTAGAGATTTCTCCGGGAAACTTTGATGCTCCCATGCACCGTATGAATCTGTTCGTCTAGATTTGAGCCTCGTGACAACATTTGTAATTTCAGCTAGGCTTCTTCGCTGTTTTTCTAGAGCCGTCTGTGAACGAGAAGGCATCGATCGTATGACGTCGCATTGAGAGGTATCCTCGGGCCTTGTCAACTCCTCTAAGTAGTCTGAGTCACTGCCTTTAGTGGACCATGTTCGCTGTCTCTTTAAGATAGGGCGAGATTGTGAATCTAGAGATCGTTTGGATGTAGCCTTGGAGAATTTGCTTAGGGAGATGCTGGGTATTGAGGCCTTCAAGGGTGAGGATTCTGGCGACGCGGCTGATTCATAAATACTGGGGGATTTTAGTGACTGAGGGGATTCCGGCGACCCAAAGGAATTGGGCGAATATGCTTGCGTCATATTTTTTCCGTTTTGATGTAAATAAGGCGTGTCCAGTTCCGATCCTGCTCCAGAATCTATTGGTGTTGGTGGAAGTTCGAGAGGTATAGGTTTTCTAGCAGCACGCTTTACCTGCTGCCGAGCGTACGGGGTGCAGGCTACCCATTCGCAAATACCCTCTTCCCAGCGAAAGCCGCTTCCTTTTGCTGGGGATGCAGTAAGCTTGATGGGAGATCTCGTAGGTTTTATGGGTCCGAAATTTTGGACTGTCTGTTCAATTTCTCGAGCGAAAACCGAGTGATTTGCCGCTTTTGATTCTTCAGCGAACTCTAAGGACGTGTCTAATGCTAATCTTTTCATGAACCATTGGGAGTAATGTGATGCATTTCCTGGTGGAGAGGTAAGTGATTGTACCAAGCGTTGCAGTTGGTCGAATCCATCATCTTGCCAAGCCCGTCCTGCGCACCGCGCCATAGAACAAACTAGTCCGGGTAGAGTCTCGAGGGCAGATGATATGTGTGAGGTATGTTGGAATGATGTGGAACCAATTTGATCGATGGTAAGGATCCGTTCATTAAGATCAACGCTGATCAATCCTGGTCCGAGGTTGCAACCGTCCAGATGAACTAATAATGATGCCACCAGGCTCCATAATGCGCGCTCGGAGTAAGTTTGGACAGCTTCAGGAGTCCTCGCATATGTCCGGATTTCTGAATTGATGTCTTGTTTGCTAGATATATTGAGTGCTACAACGTCAAGCGCCCAGGTGACGGAGTGCATGGTTGCTTTGTCGATTTCTTCAGTACGTGTATTCGATACCAAGGCTATGCTAACCAAAATGGTGAGAAGGCTAGAAAATGTGTTGCTCAATGCATCACGAACGTCAGATTTTACCAATAGATTTCGTTTGAGTGAATATTGGTCGTGGACGTCTTCCTCTGGAAGTTCTTCTGTTGAACCATAAAGAGATACGTGGCAACCAGCACCGCGTAGAATCGCTGTTTCAAATAATCTGAAAGCATTGGCGTAAGTCCGATGATCACCGTTGGATAATGTGCGGACTATTCTACTCCATAGAGGAAGCATACCCTGCGTTGCTAACCATTCAACAGGAAGCAGGTCTTGTGATAACATTAACTCCAGTTGGTCGTAAAGAAATTGGTATCGCCATGTACGTCCTGCGAACTCGTAGAGCATAGATAAGCAAGGAGACATTTCCGGATCAAATAGATTAGAGCGCAAATTAAGCGGGGGCGTTATGGGCTTCTGCACCGAGACGTAACTAGCCAGGAATTCTTCTGCTTCATTCCAAGCAGACATATTCATACAAAGCTGATAGAGTCCCTGAATAGTGCTTGGACCGAGAACTCCCTCTTCGATAGCGTCCCGGAGCAAGCATACAGCATGGGCTCTGACAACTTCTCTCAACTGCCTCCAACCTTGACCTTCGCAAGTTCCAAGGCTTTCAAGGTCTTCATAGACCTCAGCTGAGATATCCCTGTCATCATCATTTCTAAATTCGTCTTGTTCTTGCCAATATTCTTCTAAGGCAATATAGGCTGGAACTTGTCTGAGGCATGATGATAATAGTGATCGTGTGCCCTTTCTGGTCTTTCCTGTAGGGGTTTTAGTGGCTTGGAGTAGGTTTGAAAGGCCGTCGTAAAGCCCATCCACTTGTTTCCACATTTCCGGGGTCATTTCCTTCTTTAGATTCTGCAAATGATCCTTTGGCTTGGTCTGAAGGGGTCTTCGGCCTTTTCGCGCCGGAAATTGTAATGGAGTATTTTGAATCTCAGGACTGTCCTGTAGCTTCCCAAAGCTCCTAGAAATGAATGGTGTAGGAAGGCAGATTTCCCCCGGATGCCCCAGGAATCCAAAATCAAGAATAGGTTTTGCCGGCGCTTGTACTTTCACTGGACGCCCTCTATATGTGCGTTTAGTTGAGCATTTGGGCTTGGATACTGGGACCCAATCTGGATCTTGAGCTTTATCAAAACCCCTAGGCCTTGTTTCTTGAGATCCTTGTGAGATGTTTACCCTTCGCTCTGCGGCCGGTGCGGGTTTAAGAGGTGCATCTTTTTGGCTATCGAAATCCCCCCCGATCTGCGATTTTGTATTCTGGAGGCTTTTGCGAAGAATTGCGAGTCGAGAAGCTATTGGTCGCAGGAGTCGGTTACAGCGTGCGGTGGTCCATGGGATGGAGTCCTCCGAAGGATAGGAAGAGTTCATAACTATGAGCGACTCTATATTCCTGTGAAGTCATAGCTTAGTTAACAGCAATCAAAGCATTAAGGGTGATTTCGGCTATAGCGGAAATAATTGAAGAGCTTCATCTCTGCTCACCAGTGTCTAGGGATACGCAAATTTACTCGGTATGATGCTTAGAGCTTCCAATGCATGAAATATTTTCAGGAGAAGTAATTCATGCTCGAAGGTATCAAAGTTGGGAATAAAGCAGAGCTATATGTATGTCGCGAAGTTTGTGCGCGCCGCAAAGAAATATCGGTGATAACGGAGTTGTGATGTGAGGGTCGCATCCTGTCAACAAACAATCATGCACACGCTAGTCCTTATGTGGCAACTAGCGTAAAATGCCACTGCTGGAGCACAGAGCTTTACTAAAGTCAAAAATGACTCTTGGAATGTATTTAGCGTTCTGGTACGAAAGGTAAACTTCCTTTCCGGTTTGACTTATAGGTCTAGAATGAATTTTCAGTCTCTGATTTGCTGGTTGATTTCTCAAAAATTCCATGATCAGTGAAACATTTCATACAGCATAATAATGTTAGCCCTGAAGATATGAAAGAAATAATATACAAAAGCCCCCATACAACTTTCCCTAGGGTATCAAAAGCGTTAATGACAAAGCGCCTGATCCTACCATCGGCTAGCCTCAGCCTCCCACATGATATTTTACAGTCCTCAGAAAAGTACACAATAACAGAACGAATATAATTGGCTGGGTCAAGACTCATTTTCCTCGTCTTTGCCGGGTTGTACCTCAAATGTTAGGTCCTTGTCTATGTTGCCTTTTGCATTACGTGAGGTGATTTTGTATTTTCCACCATTCCATAAATCTTTCATCGTCAGTTCCCGAGTCCGCCCCAAGCTCTCAATAGCAGAAATTCGTTCAAGAGTTGCTTCTAGGTGCTCTTCAAATCCTTCTTGAGCACACACTTCCCTAAATGCATTTTGCATTGGAACTGAGTCTGTGTGATATCAGCTCTGAAATCTGGTTTGGTCGATTTGGTGCTTTAGATGATATTTACCTGCACGAACCATGGCACGCGAATCAATAGTAAAAACATTAATGTGATCATAGCTTTGGATGAAGTCGGCCCGCGTCATAATTTGACGTGCTTCATGAAGCGATATCTCAGGTAGGATGTGGCCTCCCTTCTCATCATACGTAACTTCCATATCTTTTTCTTTATCTACTAGGGCTTTCGCAAGAACCATAGCAGCGGACTGGTATGAATGAGTATGTAGGAATTCTAAATTCAATCTACAAATAGAAGATAAAACACTTACCGCATATTTTTGTTGATCCATAACGTCGTCATCCATTTCCTCGCCTAGAATCCAGCACTTGTTCAAGAACCAAGTCTTTTCCGTCTCGCAAATGGAATTGCTCATTGCTAACATATCCTTTGACTTCGCAACTCGATTCAAGAATGTCAGTCTTCCCCCAACCTTGTTGTACACTTCTTCTAGTATCCCAATGGGTGTTTCTTCTTTAAAATACTTCATCCTATAATTCTTTAAAGCCATCACTGCTCGGTCCTTTGGTAAATCGCCAACCGGTGTGACCTCCATCCTAGTGGCATACTGCTTCAGGCGCTCATAAACCCAGTAATCGTCACTGTTGAATACAACAGTAGCCAGGTTTGACGCTGCCCATTGCTCTGCGCGTTGCTGGATGAGCTCCAAGAGATCTTTTCCATCATCGTCATCTCGTAGGAGATGTACACTGTTGATGATGAGTACTAGAGGCCGCCCCACCACCTTTCTTCGTTTCAAGGCTACCTTTTCCAGTTTGTTGAGTGCTCTCTCAATGTCTAGTAAAGCTGATGCGTCTCTGGGACCACGGATTGAGAAAAGTGAGCCAATGTTGTCCTCATGGAATTCAAAATCGAGAGCCTTCCCAAGCCTGATACGAAAAATCTCGAGGTCTGCGTGGGCTTCGAACATCGCAACGCCTTCTCCGTCAATTTTATACATTGCATCAATTAGCATAGAAGATTTCCCAGTGCCTTTCTCGCCGATCAAGAGATGATAATGGCCCCTGTCTTCTCCACTAACGATCGCATCTAATTTAAGTTGTTCAGTTCGGGAAATCCAGCGGTCATGATCTTCTCCCACCCCAGGCACCTCTGGAGTGTTTAGCGGAATTTGCTTTCCGTGTGCAGCCAGTTCCAGAACGGGGTCGCCAGGACGGAAAGCGTTCTCCATCTTTTCCAAAACAAGGTGCTTATAATAGCGTGTGTAGCTATAGCCAATGATTCTATGTCATAGTTCAGCTCAGAAGTCCGATAATCTGATAAATCTTAAAACAAATCGAAAGCAATTGTTTCAGATATCACGTGAATAAACAGCGCTCCGAGCAACAACAACTCACCCTAAAACTGTAATGGATGCGAGAGTTGTCATAGCGCTCTCGAACATCTTAAAAGCAGTTCCTTTCCACTTGCTGTTGCCATCACGACTACAAGACGGGTCAGGCGCAGCATCATCAACCGGATCAGGATTCAGTTGATTAGGCGTTGGAGGCCCTACTATCCACCTCCGGTTCATCCATGCTAGCGTAACGCTGCTCGAGCCCGGGTAGGATCTGAGAGGTAACGATGTAGGGTTATATCTGACATTAGAGAGAATGCCATTTCTCATCGCAGATCGCAACATGTTCTCTCGGTGATACGTTGTGCGGTGCAAACCTACGTAAGACAAACACAACAAAGGCAAGGATAAGTGCTAAGGAATGAGCGGGGAATTAAGGAGCGTGCGGTATATAAGGCCGAAGCTACGGTGGTTAAATGAGGATGATCGTGGACAACAGAGAATACACGGCTTCTGAATACTCCCTTCGAAAGAAATTTCAGGAGAGTATTGGCGGAAATTAGTGTCTTTTATTCCCTTTCCGGCTCGCCATGCGCCAGCCCAAAGAAAGCAATTGCGCGTAAGTTGAGGGACGGATTATCAAAGCCCGGAAGCTAGCTATTCTTTTTAACGAGGTTGAGCTGTGAATAACTTTATCTTGTCAGCATGTGGGGAAGGCTTCCATGATCGTAATTGTAGCTGTGAAGCTCACCCTTTTGCTTTCCTTTCGTTCTTGTGGCTTGTTGCGTGGCGATCGACCCGAGCCCGAGCCCGAGGGAGATGATTCGGCTGAGCGCTTTAGCGGCAAAGCCCGGATGGAAGATGAGTCGCGGGCCTGCAAAAAAAAGTTGTTCTCGAAGCCTCAGCCATCATTCATGCAACATTTCTTCGCATCCTTCAATTGTACATTAAATGCGCCTTTTGTATATTATCCCTACATTTTGCCACTCTCTACTTCTTTTCCTATAATCCTGCACTCTCTTCCTAATTCATTGGACACGAATTGAACTCGAGCAATGGCCGAGAATCACGATGACGCTTCCAAGACAGGTAAGCTATGAGCAACCCCGTCAATCAGAGGTCGTTTAACATGACATTTATTACTTCTAATCCCTCTCAAGTTGTTTCATGTAGCGCGAAGCTAATACTTGTTGGGTAACAGAGCTCGTCGAGTCCGTCGAACCGAAGAAGAACGTGAATGGAGAGGGAGTAGAAGGAGAGAGCTTGCAAGGAGAAGGGATAAATGGCCATCATGTTGAAAGTACGCCTATACCGTTCGGATACATATCCTTCAGAGTATTAGCCTCAGTGCTGATCGTCAACATTTACAGATGTCTTTCAAATCACTATCAACCTACCCCACGAGCCATACAAGACTCAGATCATGGTAGGCTGATTCTGCCAAATAATTTGATTCCCTCCTTTTGCTAAGGCTTCCCAGCTTTCTACACAAGAGCAAGTCCAAGATCTTCGCCAATCCATCGTCGAGCAGCCTCGAACATTCCAATACTCCTGCTTTCACCTTGAGCACAAAGGTGAACGTATCAATGACTTCATTGAGCTTTCAGAAGTGCCAGAGCTGAAGGCTGGTTCCGAATTGACACTTGTGGAGGACCCATACACGGAGAAGGAGGCTCGGATGCATGTGATTAGGGTCAGAGAGCTCATAGGAGCAGCCGGTGATCGGACGGACGCTCTGCACGGAATCCTAGCTGGTCTATCGCTGCACGATGGCATTGTTCTGGACGAGCCTGCGAAAGGGACTGACGGGGCAAAGTCTGGCAATGCCGACAGTTCTGTAATGGAGGACTACGATTTTAGTGCTCCAGGGTTCGTTAAAAATCTACTCCCGCCACCACTCGAGCCACCGCCTAAGACTGTGAAGTCGATATCCGTATCACCATGGAACCCTCCGCCATATCACCTTCGTGCTAAGGGTCATCTGCTGTACCTTCAAGTAACAACGAACGAAGGAGAACAGCATCAGATCACCGCGCATGTTGGCGGCTTCTACGTGAACAAGTCCTCTAATAGCAAATTCGATCCGTTCCCAAGGCCAGCACCGAAGGATTATGCAGCGCACTCGTTACTAAATCTAATCTCCGCTATTTCACCCTCGTTCGACGCATCGTTCAAAGCTTTGTTAGAGTTTAACACGAAGAAGGACCTTCTTACCGTATTCCAGCTATCAAATGCTATTCCAGCCAATCCATGGTTGGTTCCTCCGCCATCCTCGTCGGTTACTACACACCAATCGGACCTTACAAGAACACAGGAGAGCTACTTGATTTCAGGTGTTGAAAACACCGATACACTACGTGATTGGAATGAAGAATTTCAGTCTACTCGCGAAATGCCAAAGGATGCCGTTCAGGACCGCGTCTTCCGTGAGCGACTCACGTCGAAGCTGTTCGCTGACTATAATGATGCGGCTACTCGCGGAGCGATGATGGTTGCTCGTGGAGAAGTCGCTCCTCTAAACCCAACGGAGAGTAGGGATGCACAGATCTTCGTTTACAACAATATATTCTTCTCTTTCGGTGCCGACGGTGTCGGTACATTTGGCACGGATGGAGGGGACGAGGCCGCCCGTGTTGCGACTGGAAAGGATGTCATGGGTGTTAAGGCCGTAAACAACCTCGATATCCAAGGACTTTTCACGCCAGGCACAGTTGTTGTCGACTACTTAGGAAAGCGAATTGTCGGCCAAAGCATAGTTCCAGGTATTTTCAAACAGCGAGAACCGGGAGAGCACCAGATCGACTATGGTGGTGTTGAAGGCAAAGATGTGGTTGCCGATGACAAGAACTTTGCCCCGCTATTTGAGAAGGTTTCGAAACTATTACGAGTCAAGAAACATCCTGTGTGGGACAAGGAGGGTGTGCGACATGAACTGGAGGGCAGCGTTGAAACCAAAGGGCTAATCGGGACGGATGGGAGAAAATATGCTCTCGACCTTTATCGGGTGACACCTTTGGACGTTCCATGGCTTGAACAATATTGGAGCGAACCAACCAAAGACGGAAGCGCTAAGCCTAAAGAAAAGAATTACCCTCATCGCATGGCTGTTCTGCGTCCAGAACTTGTTGAGTCGTATGGGAGGGTTAAGCTACGCGACTACATCAGAGACGAACTTGCTAAAAAATCAGATTCATCAAAGCAAATCTCGGATGCCAGCAAGGAACCTGCTGCCAGCGGTGACGCAGAAGATGAGGCCGAAAGCACAGCCATAGAGGACAATAAGGCTGCTGAGGCGGAAAAGAAGGAAACGGAGCAAGATAGAGTGGACATCTCTGGCTTCCAGTTTGCTCTGAACCCGGATGTTTTCTGTGGTCAGCAACCGCAGTCAGATGAAGATAAAGAAGAGTGGGCCAAGGATGAGGCTGAAGTCCGCGCAGCGTGCGGACATCTTATTTTAGACGTAATACCACGCTTAATTCACGAACTGCAAGAAGGGGATGTTGGTTTCCCAATGGATGGCCTATCACTGAGTTCCCTCCTACACAAGCGCGGCATCAACATTAGATATCTTGGAAAGATAGCTACCCTCGCTGATAAGGAAGACCCAAGGTTACAGGCCCTGAAGCGATTGGTAATCCAGGAAATGATCTCTCGTGGATTCAAGCATGTCACCAACCAGAGGTTACGATATCTCCCTGTGCCGTTCGCAGCCTCATGTGTTGCACATTTATTGAACTGCCTACTAGGAGAGGAGCTGAACCCAGCTCCAGTTGCGGAGACGGACGCATCGCTGAAGTCAATGTATCCCGAGGCAGATTTTAGTTTCGAAGAGACCACACCAGAAAGCCTAAAAAGTGACATCTTGGCTGAAGTTGCTTTAAGATACCGCTTCGACCTTGGCAATAATTGGGTCGAGCAAGGCAAACAGTTGCAGATGCTCCGCGAAGTGTCCTTAAAACTTGGACTACAGCTAGAAGCCAAAGAGTACGCCTTCACTAAACAGCACTTATCAAACAGCGCAGCAACTACCCAAGCCGTTACCACGCCAGCCACCAATGGTCACGCTAATGGCTCCAGTAAGAAAAAGAAGAAGGGTTCATCACCACCTCGGGCCGCTAGCCCCATTCTTGCAATCCCTTCGCAGACATTCCATGTTGATGACGTTCAGAATATTGTCCCAATTGTCAAGGAAGCATCACCAAAGGTAATATCTCTCCAGATTAAATTCAAATTATTACTAATAGATAAGCAGAGTGTTCTTGCCGAGGAGGCGTTAGAAGCTGGCCGCATTTCCGTTGCCCAAGACCAGAAAGAATTAGGTCAAGAGCTCCTCCTTGAGTCTCTGTCTCTTCATGAACAGATCTACGGTGTTCTACATCCTGAAGTCGCTAGAGTATATCACCAGCTTTCGAATCTACTGTACACATTAGAGGAGAAGAGCGCTGCTGTTGAGTTAGCGCACAAGGCAGTCATCGTATCAGAGCGAACGCTAGGTGTAGACCACGCCGAAACCGTTCTTAATTACCTTAATCTCGGTCTATTCGAGCATGCGACAGGCAACACCAAAGCGGCTTTAGCGTATATGCGCCATGCCTTAGAGCTTTGGAAAATTATCTATGGCCCCAACCATCCTGATTCTATCACGACTATCAACAACGCAGCAGTAATGCTACAATCTATGAAGCAATATCACGAATCACGTCTTTGGTTTGAAGCTTCTCTCTCCATTTGCGAAGAAGTCTCAGGTAAACAATCTATCAACACCGCTACGCTCCTTTTTCAGCTCTCGCAAGCTCTTGCGCTTGACAAAGATATGCGCGCCGCGGTCAACCGCATGCGCGAGTCTTACAACATCTTCAATAGCGTTCTCGGCCCCGAGGACCGTAACACGAAAGAAGCGGAGCAATGGCTTGAGCAGCTTACGCAAACCGCCGTTTCACAGGCCAAGCAGCTACAGGATTTAGCCAATAAGAAGATTCGGCGAGTACAATTGACCACGCGTGGCACATTACGCCCGCAACCGCAAGTCGGTCAGACGTCGGCTGAGGCGGACGGGCGCGAGACACGGAGCGGATCCAACCAGTTCGACCAGAGGAGCATCGAGGAGCTGCTGAAGTACATTGAAGGTGGTGACTCACCAAAGAAGTCGACCCCGAAAAAGCGTACAACGAATCCAAAGAGAAGGACACAGAAAGCGAGCGGCGCATAATGTCTACGTATTCCATTTGTTCTGCATTCTAGTCTCGGCTTCAAATCTGTACGAATACTGTGAGACTACGGCCTAGAAATTCTCTGCTGCCCTAGTACATACCCATCATCTCCAATCTTGGTATCTCTGCCAACATCACTTTGCTGTTGGCTAGTGCCTGCATACATCATTTCCCCCATTTCTCATCTTTTGCATTTGCGAGTCGAACTTGTCAGGCTTATGTTTGGGAAATGAGCGAGGAGAGTGGATAAAAAAAAGTTCTCTAGTCTTTCTCATACCTTATGCAAAAGCGCCTGATGGAGGGATTCACTCTAAGGTCATGGACTTGTACTATATCTTGAGGTTAGACCACGGAGTAACTCATGCGGTTTTGGCCTATCATGTATCAAAAGCTAATGCTAACGTCTCCTCTTTCTACTTTTATGCCCCCTCATGTGCCCTTATGTGTCCTAGGTGTTTGAAAAGGTTTGGGGATTCATGACTACGGTCAATCCTAGCGTGCCTGCGGAATGCTAAACAAATTCTCGTAGAATGATCGGCAATGAATGGGCTTGTTTGCGACGTCACCAGCCATACCTGACAGGCTA